>KN880726.1:0-27737 GCA_000934385.1 Cylindrobasidium torrendii FP15055 ss-10
CAGGCCATAGCCCAATTTCTTTCCACCCGCGTGGCCCCTCACCACATCCGATCCCCCTTTCGCCCATGTCTGTCCTATTTGGGTTATAAGTATTCAACCCTAGCCTAGGGTCCCGCCTCACAACCTCATGGTCGCTGCCAGCCGCGACGAAGAGGCAATGCCGACCACTGCCGACAGCCAACGAGCCCTTGAGCCACCGTGTTCGCACTCCAAGCACATCTGCCAAATGAGACAATTAAACTTTTCGTCAAACGTCCCTGTTAATAAGACAGGCTTATTCGCCAGATTGACCTACGCATGGGTGAAGGCTGCGATCAACCAGGAAAGTGCCGTTGCAGGCATATCTTGTCCAAGTATGACGAATTTACTATATAAATGTTAAGTAACGGTCTGTTTGTTTTCTAGCTATATATTGAAATTTATCTGTCCAACGCAGTTCATACCGTAACGCTAAGCTGTGAAGACTGCTATCATATCTGTCTGTCCACGGAGTCGAAATTCCAACACCACTCGGGCTCCACAAGGTATACTACGGGTATTTAATGTAATTTGAGTAATTGCGGTGACTCCAGTGGACATTAACACCTTCCAGATACTGCTATCTCGCTTGCGAGAGGTCACACCCAAGTCACGTCCATCGTTCCGCGCCAATTCCGAATCACCCATATAAATTCATTCCTCCATTGTTTATGAGTTATACTATACACACTGCCTATCTCTGACAACTATGCCTGCGTACGGAGACATCCTCACCCTCCCGCACACCGGCGGGCCCCTCCCTTCCACTCAATGGGTCCTTTCCCCCGAGGGAGCCGAGTCCGTGTCGACGCACCACCTCACTCTACAGACGGCGTTAGCCCTCCCAGGATTGATCGAGTACTTCTTTCAGTGCTTCGAAGAGATTGTAGAAGAGGGCACGTCTTGGCCACACGAAGGCTCTTACGACCAAACGTCCTTCCAAAGGTATTTCTTTACCGCCGACGTGCTTGTTGGTATCCTGCACACCTCTGGGGACACCCCAGCAGGGCTTGAAGAGCCAAAGGAGTTTGCGCTGGGTGTGATGGAAGCTAAGGCCGGACGCTCATGGGCAGAGTGTATTGCTGGAATGTACTATGTACGGTTATTTGAATTGTGGCGCGGCGCAAAGTTGTACTGACATTTCTCCTCCACGTACAGATAATGCCAAATTATCCGGGAAGATCTTCTCATGTGCGTCCCCCGACGCATAAATATTCTTCGTTTATTCATGGTGACTGAATTTGTTTGAAGATATGCAACGGCGGCTTCATAGTCCCAAGGGCGAAGCAAGGGAAGGGATACGGACGCGTCCTCGGACGCTCGTATCTGCATTACGCACCGAAGCTCGGATACCAAGCAAGTATCTTCAATTTAGTATTCGTGAACAATGCAGCGTCGGTCAGGTATGTGCTTTCCTTTGGTAGCCATTTTTTTACGCAATTTACCTTCATGTAGGTTGTGGGAGCGTCTAGGATTCACGAAGGCATGGAGAATCCCGCGAGCTGCGCGGCTCAAGAAGAAGGACGGAAGCGAAGGAGAGGAATACGTGGATGCATACGTCTTCCATAAGAACTTTGTCGACGATCAAGAACATAGCAGTGGATAGATGAATTCTAAGCTTACGTAACACGACAATGACTTGCCTGCACCGCCGTCTGCTGTGACTATATCTAATACTTAACAAGCGTACAAGCCCAGCGCTTCAAAGCTCTATACACAACGCGCGGATGAAACAAGTCGATTGGTGCAGTATCCATGAGGGCGAAGTTCTTGGTAAAAAGAAAATCTACTAAGCAGTGAGTATGAGATAATGGAAAGCAACATTTGAACGCACTGATATAAGCGTCCTGTAAGTAGTATGGTCATTCAGTATACACATGGTTTATCTCGTGTAATCAACACACCTCAGTGCATAGATTCGAGAGTTGGGACAGATATTTGCGCAGAAAGGCGCCCGATTTGAGCGTCTCTCCTTCCTCTGGAATAGTGGTGCAAAAAGAATAGTCTGCCCCAGATACATCATTACTATGCATGCAGAGCTCGAAGCGTCTCACCGTTCGTCTTTGGACCGGCCCTACAAATAAAAATAAAATCAGCGACTAGCGACCCGATTAAACGAGTGGCACACATACCACAGAAGGGCTATCTTATCTGCTTGCATCTTGAAGAAGTCGCGAGAAAAATTTGGAGGTAGGGAAGCCTCCGCCCGCGACGTATCGAGAAGGTTATTGATGCATACCCCTCCGTAAAACGATTTGATGGTACCCTGCCTGTTAAGATTCAGCCCCAAGGTATCCACAATCGGAGTGTGACGAACGCATAGACAGGATTCAGGCGGGCCACTGCATCTCCCAACGCAACAAAGTTTGAAGGAAGGTCGGGGCAGGTATGGTATTGGGTCCAATACGACGCAGCTGCACAACATCAGGACAACATCATACTGTAGGATGGCATCGCTCCATAACTCACGGGCGGTGACACGCTTCAAGACCATGTTATCTTCGCATCCACGAAGGATCTCCAGCGTCTCATACACCCACTCTGGCAAGGGCTGGACAAGGTTGAGGCTTCGGGCATAGTCGATAATGTCGTCGATGTTGCGAGGGGTCTCTATATCGGGAGCCCATCCGCCACAACCCAAGATTACTGTCGATAGCTTCCTAAGCATATGGATTCAAGAGAAGTTTGAAACCTACTGCGATGCCCATCGATGCGATACATGGAGAAAAATCGACGGTCGAGGGAGGCAAGAGGAACGCACACAATAATACCCCCGCCATCCTCCTTGTCGAAGCCGCCAGGGATGGGTAACTGACGGCCAAGCTCAGGCAACGGGCTGAATTCGTAATTGATGTACTGCATCTTGGGGTCGTATGTGCGTTTCTTTATATCTTGAGCAAGTCCAAGCCGCTTGAGCCACTTGACTCCGCCCTGCGTTGGACCACTACAGTGAGAACGAGCGTCAGAAAATGAGATAGTGTAATACAGCATTAATTAGCCGCTGCGCACCGACAACTAGGGTAGCATCTATGTCCTGATTACCTCCTTCGGCGTCACGATAAGTTACGCTCTTGAGATGGTCCGGACGCGCTGGGTCCAACGTGAATCCAGTCACCGTGCCGACTATTTGCTCAATGTTGGGATACGATGTCTTGTCCAACGTGAGGTGACGAAGCAAGGTTTCGAACCCTCGTCTACCTGCCCACAAGGTCGTTGGGAGCTTCCCGCCAAAGTACGGACGAGGATCCTTCGTCGGTATGCCCCAGTTGCGACTCTGGAAGTCAGTTTCTCCAACCCTAGAGTCTTATCAGAGAAGTTATCGAGAAGCGAGGGCGAGGCGAGTACGCACTGGATATCTCTCGCCGCGCATTCTTTAAACAAGTTCGGTCCAAATACTTGTTGGAGAACCCTGTACAGGCCATTTTGGAACGCTGGGTTTTCCTTTATCAGTGCCCGTCATACATCCGGCGAAGTGAAGACGCGTACCATGAACGGAGTAGTACTGCATCACACGTGCGCGTTTGTTCTCTTGATTCCAAGAATCCGTACGCCGGCCATCCTCCGTGGTCAGCCAACTCTCAGGCTCAATGATGACCACACGCTCAAAGTGGTCGGAGCAGACTCGCGCAGCGAAAAGACCGCCGACGCTATACAAGAAACATGAAACTCCCAGAGAACAGAGCGAAAACTGGAACATACCTCCCACCACAGATTACTGCGATCCCTGGAATCTTTGCGCTGTCCAATCGCTTTTGCCCAAGGCGTGGTGTGTCGTACCAGATTGTATGCTTGGCGATAAGTACACGCCTTATGTACTCCCATATCATTCCTACGCCGTAGTACACCGCGACCGTGACCGTGACGGCGGGAAACCACAAAGTAGTGAAAGCGTTCATAGTAGTCGAAGGAAAGGAAGATGATGAAGGCGAGAAGGAAGTCGGAATTTGAGGATCGAATTGAAGTCTCATGTACTGTGTTCGATGTCACCCATCTCTGAAAATTAAACCATGAAGCTGTATCAACGCCGGGAATCTTGGTTGAATACTATTAATGAACCTCGGGATCGGCCGTTAGTAAGAGTTCCCTTTTATAGCCATCTTGAACCGTGGGAAGATGCACTTGTCGACATCTCTGGGCTATAAGAGCCTTGAGAGATGGAATCAGCGTTGAAACCTTGCCTGTTGGATTTGTAATTCTGGAAACAAACCTCGAATTCATCATTTGAAGCGATAATTGCGCAGGGAAGGAGAGCGGAGCGGCGGTTTGCATCTCCATGGAAGATGCAATGGAAGTTGCGTGGAAGGCAAAGCTTAAAGGTTGGGTGGCAGCGTGAGAGTGCAGCGATCCAATCGTGGGGGATGATGCGCCTTAGTCCCGAAAGATACCAACCTTGCTCAGCGTCGTTCCCGCTTCACTAGAGTTTAAGAATGGTAAGTCACCAATCCACACCTCGTCTTATGCAGCACACCCTACTCATCATCCCCTCCTCCTTCCTCCCTTCTCCCACCAGGCAGGTGTTTCAATTCCCATTTCTATTCACTTCTACTTCTACGTCTACTCCTACTACATACAACAAAAATAATCATAACAATATAAGACACACGCAGCAGGAGCCAAAAGAGAGAAACACAAAACACAAAAATCGTAGAAAAAAATAAAGTCAAAAGTAAAATGAGCGTAGGGCAGGACATATCATGCAACGAGCGTAGTGCACACGCTATGGATATGTAGCAAGGTAGGAAGGGGATAAACGAGTGATACAATGGCTTAGCCAGTGAGAGGGAGAGAGGGACGCATACGAGACAACGCATAGGATGAGCTGGAGGGTATCTACAATACATATACAGGAAGAATAGTGTGAGTAAGAGCCACGAAGCAAGAAACGCCTTCTTTCTTTCATCATCATGAGCGCTGCAACAACGACCCAGGTGCGAACACATCGTTGGGCTGAACGTTCACTAGTGGCGCAGAAGGCTGGCGCATGCGCGTCGGCGCACGAGACAGCGACGATGCACCCTTCGTCGAGGCAGCTGCCTGTGATGCAGGCTTGAACAGAATGTTCCGCTCTTGGTGCAAGACGTAAGACTAAAATGAAAATATGATCAGCCTCAAGTATCATGGAACGGTTCCAGGAATAGACGCACCCTTGCTGTGAGGATATTCTCCATCCACGCCTCCCCTTTCTCCTTCGAACAGCTGAAGGAGTGAAAGTAGTCGTCGGTGTTCTCGAAGAGGGTCATCTTCTCGGTGGACTTGATCGCGAAGGAGAACTCCTTGGGCGCCTTGCTGATGCGCGTCACATAGTACGCGTCAAAGTTGGAGAGTGAACACAAGAATTGCTCGTCCTTGCCCTACGAAACGGTCAGCAAAGGACGGGGAAGAGCGCAAGTGTGAGGCATACATTGTCCCGCTTGGCAATATACAGCGAATGTTCTTTGAGCTTGAGCCATCGCTTGACCCACTTGCCGCGCTTGATTTCGTATTCAACATAGGTAGCATGCATCGGCGAGCTCGTAGGCAAATTCTAGACCAGAGGTCAGCCACAAGCCGTGAACGAGGGGGAGCACACACATTGCGGCTGAGGAGCGAGGCGAGGGGAGTGATCTTGACTACAAAGATGTTGACCATCTTGTCCTTGTTCCATGCCGCCTCAACATCGGAAATAAGTTCAAAGTTACGGATCGGTCGCTCTAGCAGCAAATACGGTCAGCGACGGAAGCCATAATGAAATAGGCACGCACCCATGCCAAAGTCCTGGGAAACCTCCCAGACCATCCAGTTGCCCGTGCCAACCCATCCCTTAAAGCCGCCTTGGGCCTCGATCATCTCGACGACGTCGCCTGCGTTTGTCGAGGGGCCGACTTCGACCATGTTGAAGCGCTGGCGATCGCCAATGAAGATCCTTTGTTGTGTGACGATCCCAGTTGAATGATGCTGATCCGAGGGTGCTCTGGGTTTGACACTAGTGTTGGACTTGGCGAGCATCGGTGGAGAGGGCATGGCCTCCAGTGGAGCGCTGAACCCTCTGGATCTCTCCTCTGGCGCCCTCGACCGGCTGCGTGCGCGTTGAAGTGCCGGCGGCGCCTCATTCGACATCTTGGCGCGTTCAGAGTGGTGAAAAGAGCGCATGGGCCGGACAGTTTGTCTTGGTGCCGGCTCTGGAGACGCACTGCGGAGCCGCTCGCGTGCTTGTGGATTGACCTGCACGGTATGAAGGCGTTGAGCGAGATCCTCGACCGCGAATGGCATCCTGGTCGTCCCGCCTGAAATAGTTTGTGTCCGAGGCCGACGAACCGCAAGCTGGGCTGGCGGTTCAGCTGCTGCGGATGGTATATTTTTCTTCGCAGCATTGCGATCCCGCCGGCGCTGCTCGCGTTCTTCCCTAACCTGCCGACGGATTGTCTTCTGTGCTTTGAGGGCAGTTGGGATCCGTTGTGCCAGAGGAACGTCGTCGTCGGTGGATGGCTCCTCCTCGCTCTCGGATTCAGATGAAGTAGAACTGTAGTCTGGTGCCGCCTGCCTGGGCGCGTCGTTGTGGTCGTGCGAGCCAGGCTGGGCGGGACCATTGCCGCTTTTCCCGCCAGTGTGGCTGCGTGCCCGCCCAGTTGCGCCATGGGAGTTGGTCCGGCCACGACGATCACAGTCGTCGCCGCCGTTGATGGAGTCGCGAGTGAGCCAGTTGTAGGTATTAGATGTCATGATGGTGGAACGTCGGTGTTCGGATTTCCAATTCCTTTCGGTGATCGTGTCAACGGATGTACCCGGTTCAAAGATCTCAGGGTCGCACGGGTCGAGGTACATGGTCGCGTGTGGCGTCCTTGGGCACTGCCACTGCCCAGTAGGCTCGTCGCTGTATGTCGACGGGAACACAAGCGACTCGGCAGACGATCCAGCGCTGAACTCGTCCGAGGGCGGGGACAGACCCATCATATAAGGCGTAAACACTTCGTCGCCGAACGACTCGACAGACGAGGAAGACGGCGAGCGCGAGTGCTCGTGCCAGAACATGTTCTCCTCATCGGTTGGCGACTCCTGGAGTGTCAAGTCCAGCAAGAAATTCTGCGGCTCCGAGGACACAGAGTCGTGGTCGCTATCCGATGTAGGTGGAGAAATGGGTTCCAATAGTTGAACAGGCGGCAGATACGACGACCGTCTGTCGTCTTCAGAGATGCTGAGCAGGCTAGACACAGCCATACTAGACTGGGCCGAGTGCTGGGACGTAGTGGCCTCGGCCAAATCATCGTTCTCCCATGGCTCGAAAGGCAGCTTCGCGCCAACGGTGCCCCTGCGGACCTGGTAGTAATGAGCATGGTAAGCACAATGTTACCCAGACGCCACACACCTTGCGCGAAACAACATGGACATTCAGCTTTGTCAGACTCCGCAGAGACGGCATCGAAGGATAACTTGAGAACGCCGGCTTCTGGTACGCGGGCAAAGCACGGCTCGACGATGGCGTGGGAGATGAGAAATACGACTTTGACGTTGAGAATGTGGGCGACAGTGGGGATGTCGGGATGGAATTAGGTTTCGTTGTCGGTGACGGTGGGGTAGGAGGGCGGTCTGGTGTACCGCATGGGCTGGCATAGTTCGCGAAGGGGTCATCTCCCACCAAGTCTGGAGGAGGCGAGGACCGACGAAGGGTTGCATACGCAGAGTGATCCATACTGGACGCATATAGTGGGTAATTGGGCTGGTAGGGCGCAGCACTGGCTGAGTTTGCTCGTTGGCGGGTGGTCACTGTTTCTTCTCTGCGAGCAGGTGCAGGGAACAGAAAGTTGGGTGCGAGCAGGAGTGATTGAAGAGAGGTGCGCTTGTGTCCCATGGTGGTGGATGGGGAAGGGGACGGGTCCATTTGGTTCTGACACAGGTTCAGCAAGATAATTTGAGCTGACGGATGAGCACGCACCAATTAGACTCCGGTCGCGCAGCGTCGCGACAGTTGTCGTTGTCGACGTTCGAGCAGAAACGCAATGAAGCGCTTTGAGCGGTAGACGGATGGTTGTAAAGAAGCAAAAGGCGCAAACGCCGAAAACCCTGCGTGCCCTTTGTATCTTTTTGATCGGGGGTGATGATCATGGTTGTATACTGACTCCGGCAAATCAACCAGGTACCGAGCCTTGCACGCGGACCGGGGTACGTGTACAAGCGCGCAAAGTTCCGCTTTTTTGGCCACACTTTGCTTTGCCAACTCTCAGGAGCTCAGAAAAGAGACAAATTGGCAACCGATGGTCGTCTGGTAACCTCTAAGCTATGACGCATCAATGACGCCGCCAGCACCCGCCTGATTCTCGCGCCCAGGACATGAACAACTTCGCACCCCGGGAAAACTTCATAAATCATGCGAAAATGACAAATAACCAACCCTGGTTTCCCGCAATGCCCTACAACGGGGAAATACTGCAACCAATCTTCTCGTGCTTGCCTGCACGCGAGTTCATAAAGCCAACTTGCACAGTAAAGGTTTTTGTCCACCGCATGCTTCCGCCATTGCGAGGCAACGAATTTGCAAACACGAGAGTCGATCACGGCGGGAAGAGCACGAAATCGGTAACAAAATCGGGGCAGTGACGAGTGTGGGCGGGAGCGCAGTCTTCCTTTGTTCCTTCAAAGTGTCTCTTTGAATTTCCAGTCTGGAAGCCAAGGCGCTGACAACTTCTTCGCCCTCCCCCCGGCTCCTGGTCCATCAATGCGCCGACGTGCCGATTCCCTGCCTCGTCGGAACTGAGATTTGTATGCTTTTTCCCACCCATATGGTCGGCCGGAACAGTTTGGTTGAATTTCGCATTTTCGTCGTTTCGAGGTCTATTGTTTTGCCGACAATCAATCTTTGATCGGGTCATTTGTCCATGTTGGGCCGCTCAACTTTGAGTATATATAAGGTTCTAAGGTCTAAGAGAGCGGCTGACGACTCTCATGAGTACCACCTCATCAACTGAATCCCCTTTGGCAGCCGCCGCCTACTGCCTAAGTAACGATGCATCAGGCGGGTGTGGAGGAGTATTCCCGAGGAAACCATACAGCGGTCTCTGCCATCGCTGTCTCAATTTGGAGGCACTTGACGCCGCACATAGTTATGGCAGTGCTGAATCCGACGCTATCAAGGTGCGGGTTGATTTCTCAGGCCAATACAGCGCCAAATTTTGTCTAACATTTGTGTGTAAGGCACTTCCTCAGTGCCTTTCGTGTGGCAACCTTATTATTGTTGACGCAGATGGAGACATACAAGTAGCACCTCCGGATGCTTTCCCGGAACAGTGTGAACCATGCCGAGAAGCTGGTAAGATTTCCTCTGAATTCACAGTATTACTGCCCACTGAGTCTTTTAGATGAAGCAGAAAAAGTAGTTAGGGTTGTCGAGCTATATCATCAATTCCGGGAGGATGCCTTCAAGGCGCGCATGTTTGGTCAAGCCACTCAGAAGCAGGGACAAATTAGCAGTGGCGAGATCACTGAAGTGTAGATGCGCAAAGTGTATACAATGCAGAGACCCAGGGACATGACTCATTCAAAGCTCGAGAGTTCGACAAACATGAAATCAAAAAGTACTGCCACCGGCAGTGCACTGGTCTACTCAGAAATCTGCACCGCAATCAGCGTTACCTCCAGTCGCAAACACGGAGGACTCAGGAGGTTGTCGTGCCAAGGAAGTAAATCGTGGAGATGCACACAGACTCAAGTGTGGTACCAACCAAATGCGACGTGCATAAACACCTTTAAACTTAATGACTGAGCGCGCTGCGCAGAGCGTACATCGCGATCAAGCATCACGGCAAATACCGATAACACCTTGATGAACTACGACCATGGTCCGCGACATCGCCCACACTTCCTTAACATTGGTTCTGGGCCCGCGACACACTTTCCAAGCATTGCGCGCGCTCTCAGCACGTCAAGAATCCCGGAATGAGCAGCTTTGCTATGGTTCAAGGCTACGCGGCGGGAATTTACCCACTCACAAGGGCTTGCAGGTGCGTGGTCAAGCCAAACACTTCCAAACCTGATTGCTGATTGTGATTGTTTCTAGAGAATGGTCCTTGATGGGCCAAGAGACCTTGTCAAAAATGGCCAGTCCAAGCGTCTTTGTGTCGCACCCAACAGTGCCGTGTGCGTATCCGTGCTCTTAGTAATTTACGCTATAATTCCTCGCTCACGATTCTTTCACTTTATTCATACACGGACACAACTCATACGCACACATTTGTACAGTACAATGTACGCATCTCGACCCCCCATATACCTCAAATCCGAATTCGATTGCTTGAATATGACCCTCACGCTTGGCTTGATGAGTGCATTCACCAAGTCGCTGTCGCATCTTTACCCCGGTCTTTCATGTCCAGTCCTTGGACACCGTTTGCGCCGACAGGCGGCGTTTTGGGAGGGCGCAATATATTACCTACAGCCGGGACTTTTCCAGCGGCTGGAAAATCCCTCATTGTGCGCTCACGCGTGGAGCAGCAATCACATCTTCTAAGCCAACCATTCCAATTAGTTGTTTTGTCCAGTAGATTTCTGACCAATCATTAATCATTCCCAGTTCAAAATCCGGATACACTGGGCAACACTTGGTGTGATAATTTGCGGCCGCGTCTCTAATTGAGTGACACGGTGTCACAAACTTCTTTCTTCTCCCCATCATGTTGTGCTGGCCTCACCGCCAATTTCTTCTTGCCTTGGAGGATGCGCTGGCTTCCGCACCGTATGGAACACAGGATATATGAGGCTTTGTGGGACTACCGGCCGTGGCGAGCATGACCTGACCTATGCACTGGATACAATCCACACTGTTCAGTCAGCTGCACGGCGTGCCGCGTACGTATATCATCCCCAACTGATTTTGTAGTTTGGGTGTAGTTGTATTCACAGTCCTCACTGTAGATTCTGGGAAATTCATTCATGTTATTGGACACACATGCAAGCTTGAGTGCTTCATGGTATTGATTTTTTTGAGAAGAATTCTCGCCAGGGACTGCATGGACTGGTGCCACTCATCCTCTTCAGACTTTTCGCAATGAAGCGATCGTGAATCTACAGCCGCCGGCGATCGGCAGGCTCTAGTCCCAATTCTGTCCGTACCACCATATCCACCTGGAGCTCATCTTCTGCGTCGCGTATCAACAGATCCTTCAGCTCACTTATGTCGAAGAACTCCTGGACTCTCTCAAGACAATTTCTGTTGAACTTTTCTGGCCATTCCTCACCGCTTTTGTCGCATCGGTGCACGCAGTCAACCAGGGTGTCGTGGAAGCTGTGAACACATTGGACATTTCGAAGGCGCTGGAGGGATGGGATAAGACATTTGATAGACTACTGAAGGGCTTAGAGGATAAGGTGCGTTGCAGTTGCTTTCCCAAGGTGTATATTAACAAAGCTTAGGATCGTAGCTCGCGTCTACGTATGCCAGCAAAGGCTATTCCTGTGGCCATTAACCCACCCTCGGATGATCCCAGTACCACTGCGCCCGTTCCCATACCAATTGCGCAGCATTGAACCATCACCCTGGCGGCTGACGAAACGTCGGATGGACAAACCATTGCTCGCAATGTTGAGGCCCTCAAGAATTGAATGTGCGGCACGCGGTGGCCAGGGTGGAGGCGGCAGACCGCGCACCCCACTGGAGAACTGGAGAGCACGCCCAGCTCTGAGTGCGTGCAATGTTCTGCGGCTTGAAGCCTTGCTCATGAATTTCTAGTGCTGAAACCCGGACGGCACAATCACGTATGCTTACCAAGAAGTGTCGCAAATCGAGTCGATTTGCGACACTTCTTGGTAAGCATACGCTCAACCGGATGTGGAATTGTGTTCAACCGATGCGAACACCCCAGAATGCTAGTATTTTATGTTTGTGTTATTACGAGTAGTAAGTTTGCATTCTCAAAACTAGTTATGTATACCCAAATCTACAAATACTTCAATCCCATGCTGTGCGTGAGCGTTTCTTTTTGTGCTCAATGTCATTATCCTCATCCTCACATCTGCAAACAGGTACTAGGCCTAAGTTAACTTTGGGTACATTAGTTGACCTGTATCAACCTAAGTCAACTCTAGTTTTTCCCTCCAGGGAAAGGTTTCATGGAACTCTAAACCATGGTTGTCTACAAGTCACTCAAAGGTGACTGAAGTTCAACCCAGGTTAACCAAAGTTTGAAGCTACAAATTGCCTTCCCACTGGGGCGGTATGGAGTTTCCCTGAGGTTTACCTCAGGGCAAGGTCATAATGACCCATTACCGTAGGTCAACTGAAGTTCCCTCCAAGTTCCGTCCAAGTTCCGTCCAAGTTCCGTCCAAGTTCCGTCCAAGTTATCTCCCAGTTGTCTCCAAGTTATCTCCAAGTTATCTCCAAGTTGTCTCCGAGTTCCCTCCGAGTTGTCTCCAAGTTCCGACCAAGTTCCCTCCAAGTTATCTCTGAGTTCTCTCTGAGTTCCCTCCGAGTTCTCTCCAAGTTGTCTCTGAGTTCTCTCCGAGTTCCCTCCGAGTTCTCTCCGAGTTCCCTCTAGGTTCCCTCCGAGTTCTCTCCAAGTTGTCTCCAAGCTCTCTCCGAGTTCCCTCAAGGTTGTTTTCAAGTTTGCTGCAAGTTCCCTCTAAGTCATCTCCAAGTTCCCTCTAAGTCATCTCCAAGTCCCCACAGAGTTCTCCCAAAGGTACCAGCAAGTTTCCTTTGAGTGCACTTCAAGGTTGCACTAAGTTTGCTCTGAGTTAACCACAACTGCATTAAAGTTATCCTAAGTTTACTTAAATCAACATCAACTCAGTTACCTAAAAACAATTCTCAAAGTTAATTCAAACAATTAACTTCAAACTGAAAACTCCCAAAACTTATTCAAACCAAAAAAAAAACAGCAAATACAATAATGCAATTTAAACATGGGCAAAAATAACCCCTAACTAATATACCAATTAACATAATTAATGGACGATGCAGAGAACCTAAAGTACAAAAAGAAAGCAAGAACAAATGAATGTATAAGTACTAATAAGTCATTAAGACTTGCCTGCCCTCCTTGCTGCATCAGCCTGAGCAGCCTGCATCATCATCTTCACCGCCTCACCATCCTCTGCAACCTCGGTACGCACCAACCAACCCTTCCGGGCCCTCTCACTATTAAAAAATTAGTAAGACGACGTAGAGAGGCAAAAATAAACATACCAAGCTTGCTGGAAGACCTTAACCTGCCACTCGTGCACCAAGTCGGGATAGTCCAGCTCATATGACCGGAGCTTGAACATAACCTCGGTGTAGGTGGTGGCGGAGGCAACGGTGAACGGCTTGCGTTCCCACCGGCCACTGGCATACTCGTCGACAACATGGTTACCCTGTAAATTATGTCAGTAACGGAAGTGCAGAATTAAAATGACATACACAGGTAAGAATCAAACCGATGAGGGAGAGCGGGATCTTCTGTGCCTCCATAACCCAAGCAAATGCATCGACGTCAAGTCGAGAGCGTTGAGTGATAAGGAGGCTGCAGGCAACATCGACCACCCACTCGGCCTGGCCAAACTGCAGAACGTCGTAGGTACGATTCTACCAAAAAAATCGTCAGTAAGAACGCATGGAATCCACGGACACTTACCACCAAGTCAATGCTGCCATACTGCCAAACACGATTCGTCTTGATCCAGTGAACATCCTCAGTCGTGACACGTTCTGCCTCCTGAGCATTCGGAGCTGCTCGCGGGATACCCATCAGGTGAATCGACCCACGAACGAAACAGACTGTCGTTGCACGGCAAGCCTGATTAGTGTAGTCGATCTGCAAATATGTGAGCTCCATATTAAGGAAGAGAAAAGCGGAGATCAAACTTACATAGGTAATGGCACGGGAAAGGCGGGGGCTATTCCGGAGTCTGGCCCAAGCGTTGACGAATTCCGGGCACGCGTAACGGGAATCATGGGCGGTGCGGTGGATAGTGTTGCTGATACGGTCTTCCATGTTGTACGGATTGAGGTAGGCATCGTCGTTCAGCAACTCGGCGCGGCTGATGTTCTTGGAACGATTGAGGAGACCTCGCTCGTGCGTCGTGAATTCCGCTGCTGTGACCTTCGATGACTTGCGGCAGGGGACGCGGATGGTATCGTCGACCTCAATCTCGTTGTCGGCCTTGCGCTTGCGAGAGTTCTGAACTTTCATGGGGGGCGTAACGTCGGTGATTTCCTGGTTCACACATTAGTATTGACCTTGAAGTGAGAGAAATAATAAAACGTACCGGACCATTGTCCTCGTCAAGGTCGAAGTCCTCATCAAATGCGCCCATCTCCTCGTCGTCAGGCTCGGACCTGCTCTCCTCGTCGTCGGAGGAGCCTTGTTCAGCGCGCCGGCGCTTTTCCTCCTGCTCAAAGCGTTTCCGCTGCTCAGCGATGGCGATGGACTGCTGAGCGAACGACGGAGCCAGAGCCGCAAGTTCATCGTTGTCGTCGATGACGGTTGGTTGTGAAGTGGAGGGCGCGCTGGGTTGCACGGCCTCGTCGTTGGCAGCACCTTGGTTCTTGCGCAATGCTACATGTACATTAGTGTGTGCTCATCACTCTAAATAGCGAGTACGCACCTTGCGACGGGAGCTCCACGTCCTTGCGACGCTGCTTCGATGCTCTGGCGGGAGTGGGGTCGGGGGTGGCGGGAGCGACGACGGTGGCCTTGCTGGCGGGTGGCTTGCTAGCGCTCCGGGTGACCGCTCCTGGACGCCGAGCGATGAGGCCACGGCGGGTGACTCGGTTTGTCGAGGCGGTAGTAGGCGTCGACAATGGCGAAGGCATAGTTGAAAGGATGAGAAGGAGGGATAAAGAGAAAAGAAAGTGGGAAAGGAGTGAGTGGGAATGGGAGAATGCAGAAGACCGAAAATCTGTGTGGTTTATATACAAGTGGGACGGAAAATACGGCCCGTTTATGACAAGAAGAAATGACAAGAAATTATGGAGGATCATATTAATAACGCTGCCTAGAGACTGCGCCAACAAACCTAATCCAATCGTAGTATAGCAATGTAACGTAACAATACAACACTCACATCCATTTTGGAAACATCCGGTTGAGGAGTAAGGCTGGGCGCTCCATGTCCCGCTCCGTCTCCACTGCTCCCATTGAGTACTCCTTCAAATACCGTAACCAACCGCGCTTAGAGTTGCCGCCGCGGTAGACAAACTCGGAGAGACCACCGCTGTTGTACGACGTGACAGAATATCGAACTTCGTCTTCCCCAATTCGGGTATTCGCGTGTGGAAATAGTGCTGTTGGAAACCATGCCTCTGCGCCTTGTGGGAACTGGACTAGAAGGCGAAGAGTTGGGAAGACGATGTGCCCACCAGTGCGATAGTTGTATGGTCCAAATGCTCGAAGCGGCGCCCAGCCGTACGCGTTATCAGTATCGTCGATGTGGGTTTCACAGACGGTTTGAGGACCAAAATTGAAGGTTGTGAGAGCAAAGGGCAGGTCCTCGAATGGAAACTTGAGGTGTTCGCAGTCTGGATGTAACGATACCGCCTCCCGAATGTCCCAGTACGTTGAGTGCATATCAGGATTATACATTCGCCAGGCAACTGAAAGTAATATGCAGCGATTAGCACTAAGTTGGCAGGCGTCGATAATACTGAAGACGTACTATCTGACTGACGCGCTTCATACTGGAAGTCTGGATCACTGAGTAGAGAATGCAGGATTCGCTCATTCGACACCAGATTGACCACACGCGATGGGACCTATGGATATGTTAGGCTTGAGAGCGAATGTATGAATGATTTGAACAATACATACTTCTGTTCCCGACGAATGTACAACTCCCTCTCGAAGTGCATAGAAATCCCCTTTGCCGCCGGTTTTTTTGGACAGCCTAGCCTTCTGGGCCACTTTCCGCAATGTTTCTGTCATACGTTCCTGCCTTTCCAAGCCTTCCTTTGACGTGTCGCGTTTGCGTAGGAGTATGATGAGGCGACGCTGGCAGTCCAGAATGGCAATTGTCTCGAGCCCGTCCCACTCAAGCTCCCGAAATCCCTCCTCAATAGCTTCTTGAAGATCGCGTGGGGCGTGATATGTACGCTTGGAGGATCCACGCCACCCCCCAGTACCGCAGGGAACCTCCGCAACATCGAAGTTGGTCAGAATCAGGACCTTTGTCTTTGCAAGGTGCTTGATCCATATATCCTTGAGACCACGGAATCGGGGCTGATTATCGCGCTTAGCCCGCTGGGTAGCTCGACGACGCTGCTTCGCATCCTGGGACCTTGCCTTGACTCTCTTCTTCTGAGGGGGTTGTACGTCTTCATTCTCGTCGCCAATTATCGCAAATGTCGGCGGAGGTGGTACCGGCAACGGTGGGAGAGTGTTGACTGCACTAGTGGAAGCTACGCGTGCCATAAAGGCAGGCGACGACCTTGGGAGAGGTTTATTTGGACGAGCGGCGGAAACAGGCTGAGGCGACGTCGGCGAACTATTATGTAGAAGATTGTCCGCATAACGATGGCGAAGAGATTGATGAGAGGAACTTTGTGGAGGAGGCGGCGTTGGTTGGACTGGTTGCGGACTTTTGGCGGACGAAAAATATCCAGCATCATCGAACATGTCGACTTTGTGACGGTGAAGGTAAGCTTTTGTCATGACATAGCGCGGGGTTGGGACGCTGGGAGGAGTAGAAGAATGAGATTGCGCATGTACACCTTTAAATTAGCGAAATTAGTAGTGGATGAATGGTGAAGGAATATACTCACCTGCGGAAAATATGTTATCATCCATGGCAGCGCGCATTGGGCATACATCAGCGTCCAAAATGGCTCTTTCGAGCGAGGCGATGTTGAATGAAGTCTAAAGCGTGTGAGATGCTGAAAAATGAGCGCAAATAAATACCGCCTGCATTCTCGCCGGCTGTCAGAGCTTTCCAGCCCAATCCGGTATAGTACTTACACTGACAGGGGGCGAGGGGCAAACGGCAAAAATGCGCTGGACTGATCACGCACCTCTGATATCATAGCGCGTCCTCCAGCAATAACGAGCGTGGGTGTTGGAAAGAATGTGGTGTGGTCGCGTCCCAAGACGTGCCAATCTGGCGATAGCACAAGCTACCGACTTCCTCTAGCACAAGCTACAAGAAGTTAGGGGTCCAGCGTCAATCTGTGATCCCAGGTGGTGTTTTGTGGCTCCCGACTGTGTGATAGCGAGCGAGGTGGTGGTGGTGGGAGAATGAGTTTGAACGTGATCGCCGATCGCGTTGTGACTTGCCTAGATGTTCGGCAGCGCCACACGTGTGGACTTCACCAATTTGACCTCATAAAGACAAGAGCGTTACAATGAAAATGATAGGATATAAAAGTGCAATTCTGAATATCTAGACTTGAAAATACATGTATACCGCAACGCAAATCTAAGCAATCGGCCAGGTCTTTGTCTCGCGTGGAAGAGTGGGAGCTCTGCTGAACACATCCTTGAAACAGCTGATATAGTGCATTGCAATTTGCCCCTCTGCACGATTGACCGCCGTATTCATCTTCTCTTCATCAAGCTCATCTGCGTGCATGAGCGTCAACCCTTTGACTTCACGTAGCACTTCGTCGCTAATCCGCCATTTATCTCGCCACTGGCTCATGACTGTCGCCAGCTGCAGCAGCACCGTTGATTTCTCCGAATTGCGGCGCGACGCAAGGCCCTGGCTCTTCTTGTAGAACGATTCGTGCGGTACATACTGGCCATTGAAGTGGGTGACGGACTGCAGAACCTCAAGGCGACGGTCTTCTTGAGAGTAACGCACGCTGGCGGTGATAGAGTCGTCAATGGCCAAGGTCTGGCTTGCTTCGTTTGACGAACTTGCTCTGTTTGACGAGAGTGGATCGTACAGCTTGGAGTCGAGGTTCACAAATTCCCAACGCCATTCGACCTCATTCATGTCGGAGAGAATCGAGCGGGTGACAGAAAGCGACAGAGGTTTGGAGGGATCGATGTAGGCGCCCTGCCATATGAGTCGATCAGGTAGACGTTGTAGAGAGATTGTGCCCTAAAGCTATGAGAACCAATTGAAATAGATGTTCACATTAACGCACCTCAAACCCAGCATTCCTAATAGACTTATTCAACTCGTCCTCCGCCTTCTTTCGTGCTATATCGTTGGTTGATCCTGGAGCGCTGGCGCGCAGTGTACATGCAACGAGGTTGGAACGCCAGACAGGGAGCTTCAAGGCGCAATCCGCTGAGGATTGGATGCGATAAACAAACGCGGGGCGATGGTGGACGTAGCTACACAATGCCCCGTTTCGAATGTTGTCGTTGGTCATGTTTGCGAGCATACCGGCATCAGGGAACGCATAGCCGCGCCAATCAGTCTTTGATTCCTTCGCACCCGGCCAGGTCAGTTGGGTGGAATCGTTGTGACCGCGTCCGACAAGTTTCGCAGCTTCAATCCAAGGTCCAAGAGGCGCGCTGAGATACTTGGAATCGTTCACCCATTTTTTGGACGCTGGCTGCACGCTCGAAGTCCGACTGTTTGATTTCCGAGTGTACGAGCCCGAAGCTGCAGAAATCGTCGACGAGGCACGCACAACTGAAGAAGTAGATGCGGTACTGGATATGGCGGGCGCAGCGATTGTCTGAGAGGGAAGGTGGTGCCGAGATGGGTCGTAAATGCCAAATTCCTTGAGCTGACCTATTTGAACAGGTGTCCACTCGTCTTGAGGATGCTGGAGGGGATGGTCGCGGCGCAGCCATGCCATCATGGCGGCCATTCGATGCGGATTCTTTGCGTCCCCACGGAATACGATAGGACTGTTGTCCGCACGAGAGGGCTTGAGAATGACAATGGCGCCTGGCGTTCCAACTTGCTGTCCCCGTGCAACAATCACTGTGCTGTTGAGCACCGATTGCATCACATTATCGGGGAGAAGATGTTGTATCTCAGCGGTGAGGTCGACTTCACCAACGCGACGGATGAAATACGTAGGGAGACCTGCTCGGTACAACACTTCGGCAGATTCATGGTTGCTGGTGATGGCGCCCAGGCGGTCTTTATCCACAGGAAGGGGTTTGTCGGGCGGATTGATGTAGAGATTGCGGAATTTGTCGTGCCAATCAAGAAAAGCCTGGAGGTCAAGGAGGTAGCGCTGAACACTAGCCCAGAGCCACACGCAGTCGTTTCGTGCGCCAGGAATACTAAGACGGTTGATGGCATTCTTGAACGACCGTAAGATGGGTTTTCGAGTTGAAAGACTGCCGATGGCGTCTGCGTTGGTGAGCTCTGCGTCCCTGAGGGTGCCTTCGAACCTCTCCACAACCGCATATGCCTCTGCTTCGAGTGTAGAAGCCAATCGCTCCTCGATAGTGCCAAACGAGCTATCCTTGTATGTAGGAATCCAGTCATCGTGAGCAAGTTCAGCGTGGAGAACGACACGCCTAGTTCCCGGGGCACCAAGCTGTGGAGCCAGGATGAGAGGCAGATGGCCCTGTGTGTTGCGAAATACTTGAGGATGTAAGGTAGGATCGTCGATGCCCCATTTTGCGTCCTTGAGAGCACGGACAACGCGTTGAGTGTGCACGAGTGGATTGGGCAGTGTCATCATGTTGGGGGACGATATGATGAGGGATGCGGTGGGGTCGTTTGGATCAGGGAAGACACCGCCAACGATGCCGTGCGTGTATTTTTGCCATCTTGAGCTTTGCATATTGGCTGAATTCGAAAGGTAAGCGCTATGTTCTATTGCTATCACTGTATACACACCTGTCAGGGAAGGGGGTCCAAACACTCGAGGAAATCCTTGGGAATATATTGGCTAAGAGCCTTCGAAAAGTCAGCACGTCGAAAACGCGTTGTAATGGCCAGGCGTACCGGTGCAAATCAAAGTCCACTGGAAGCAACGGATTTTGGGGCCTTCGCGCGGGGAACCAGAGTCCGTGTCAAGAACCGCACGTCCGTCGCTGGTATCAACTCAAGTTGAGCACCGTGTTGTCTAGCGTCTATCTAGACAACCAACCTTGGTAGCGTCAAGCTATCAAGTATCCAAACGTATGGCAACAAGCCAAACGTATCCGTATGCGAAGATTGCGGTGTCGGGAGGAGGACCAAGTGTCCGAGCGGTTTGTCCGAGTGGTGTGGGCAGTGGTCGGGGCGACGGTGAGAGATAGAAAGTGATCAAAATGATCGACGCATCAGCGCGTCGGCATTGACCGCTTCCCGATCATTCTTCCTTTTTGCCACCAGCACCAGCGGACGACAGGCTCCTAGATTGATGCTAGGGGTCGGTACGACACATTAGATTGATTCTAATGTGTTGTACACTGCATGTACATTGATTGTATATGTTTCCCCGTCGTTTATCTTGATGATAGCGACTTGTGCCTTCAGCCAACACGAGTTCCCGCTCAGCCCGTCTCCACCCAGCCCGTCTCCGCTGCCATGGACCTCCCCAGCGCTCGAGGGACAACTTCCGCATTTCTTACCCACCGGCCAACGCGTCAATACTACTACCTGCACTTCTTATGCAGTGGACGCCGATGGTCTTCCGGTATCTCAGCACATTTCCGTAAAGTTATGGTTCCAGGTGAGTTCTACAGACTTCTATTGGTACGTATAACTCATATTTTAGTACATGCGACTGCCTGTTTTGCACGAGGCCTCGAAGTCAAATTACCGTGTGGATTCCATCTCCTAATCTCGGTCATCGGCGAGTACACAATTTTCAAATGAAATAATCCATCCATCTGACCTGTCCACAGTAGCCTTAGTTCACTCTTCCCACCAACATGTCGACCGACACCGTTTACGCATGTCTGAATCCCGGCTGCGACAAAATCTATGTCGTCCATGGCCACCTCCTCAGCCACATGCGGCAAACAGCAGCCTGTAGCCGCTGGTTCGAGCACATGAAGGAAGTCCGCGCTGGGAAGCAGCGCGCCCCGGATGCGACTATCGTACCCGGGTCGATTCACGACATGACTGCGCGCCATTTCTCCCCCGACCCCGACGACGACCCTTTCACTTCTGAACCAGATATCGTGGATCCGCTAGAACCGACCGACGACTCTATGGAACAAGGAGAAGAAGCGGTAGACGAGGAAGACCAGAATGAAGACGAGGAAGACCAGAACGAAGACGAGGAGGACGAAGAGGTGGAGGACGCAGCGCGAGAAGACCTCCTACGCCAGTGGATTGAGCGCCAAAGCGAGCACGATGATCTTCTTTTCATCGACCAGACAGACGTTGTCATTGGCCAGCCAGGACCAGGACCAACTACATTGCGTGCACGGCTTGGCCACATGATTGGCGCACGCACACGCGCATTTGACGAAGGCGGCGACAGCGATACAGGACGTTCGGATGACATCGTTGAGCATCACCCTACCGGCGGGATTGCAATTCGCTTGTCTACATCTCTGTACGAGCGGTGGGACGCACTTTTTGGACCGGAGCAAGTCCCTAAGAACGAACGGATGGACGGTAGCGGCCAGCCGGATTTGGAGGGCAGCCTGTACCATCCGTTCGCTTCAAAGCTGGACTGGGATGTCGCTCAGTGGATGGTCAGCGAGGGTATTGGCCATGGATCGTTCAACCGACTTCTTGAAATTGATGGGGTACGTTTCAATCTCTTGTTACAATATGCAATGGTACTTATTAGTATGCGCCCATAGGTGCGAGAACGACTTGGGCTATCCTACAAGAACAGCGCTGGTCTCCATGAGCGTGTCGACACTATCCCTCGTCGCGCCGGGCAGTGGTATGACAAGCACATCATATTCCCCGACCGTCCCAACGAGGTCTACACCCTTCGGCACCGGGACATTATAGAATGTATACGCAGTCTCTGGGGCGATCCAGAGTTGTCCAAACATATCGTTTACAAGCCATGCAAGATCTTTCAAAAGTCGACCGAGGATGGGAAGGAGCGTGGATCCCGTCTATACAACGAGATGTGGACAGGGCAGTGGTGGTGGTTCATTCAGGTGTGTAATCTGTTCTCTCATCAATCCTATCTAACGACACTGAAGGACAAGCTACCGCGGGGACACACCCTCGCGCCCATTATCATCGCAACCGACAAGACGCAATTGACAGTATTTCGGGGTAACAAGCAAGCGTATCCAGTGTACCTTACTCTTGGCAACATTCCTGGTCGCCTCCGCCGCCAACCCTCACAGCAAGCCTGTATACTCGTTGGCTACCTCCCCATCGAAAAGGCTTCTAAGCCTGGCCTTTCCCGGCGCAATTATTCCGGGCGACAGCAACGTATCTTCCACGCCGCAATGCGCCATCTGCTCGAGCCGCTTGTCAAGGCCGGGAAGCACGGCGTCGAGATGACTTCTGGCAATGGCGAGGTCCATCTCGTTCACCCTATCCTTGCCGCCTACGTCGCGGACTATCCCGAGCAGTGTCTGGTGACCTGCAGCAAGTCCGGGACATGTCCCAAGTGCAAATGGGCGCCGACAATCTTCATGACTATACCAACAAGTATCCGCCTCGAACTCAAACAGATACTGCACAGACTATGCAGGACGCCAAATCCAAAACCACCAGCGCCAGTGCCTACTTCGACATGTGCATGGAGCACGACGTTAACGGCAATGTCACCATGCCCTTCTGGAGCGACCTCCCCTACACCGACATCCACCTAGCGCAAACACCTGACATCCTCCACCAGCTCTACCAGGGGGTCATCAAGCACTTGATCAAATGGTGCCAAATTCTGGGAACGGAGAAGGAATTGGACCGTCGAATCCGCCGCCTCCCACCTGCCCTGGGACTTCGTCATTTCAAAAATGGCATCAGCGCTCTATCTCAAGTCAGTGGAACCGAACGGAAGAACATTGGGAAAATCCTCCTTGGTTGTATCGTCGACCTGCTCCCCACAGAAGCTGTTACGGCCTGTCGAGCCATCCTCGACTTTGTCTACCTCGCACAATACACCACACACGACGATGCAACACTGGGCTACATGGACGACGCTCTCAACCTCTGGGACAAGCACAAGGATGTTTTCATCCACACGGGTGTTCGTGAGGACTTCGATATTCCCAAATTCCACTCCCTCCGTCACTATGTATCCAGTATTCGCCTCTTTGGCGCTACCAATAACTTCAATACCGAAATGTTCGAGCGCTTGCACATAGAGTTCGCCAAGAAGGGCTGGCGCGCGTCGAACAAACGGGACGAATTTCCGCAGATGACCCAGTGGGTTTCCCGCCAGGAGAACGTAACAGCGTTTGCGCGCTACATTGCATGGGCTTGCCAAGAAACAGGTGCGTATGTTTTTACTGACCGCTACGCAAACTCACCATTATCTAGACTCATCCAACGACGAAGCACAATCCAATGCTCAACCCAACGATGCAGCACCACTGCCCAAAGCTCAGCCTGCCCCCGCTGCAACGTCCCAATCCCAATCACCCATTGTCCCAGGCCGACAACAGCTCTCGTTATCCCTCCATCCTTCAAAGTACAACCAATCCCCGCTTATTATTGGCCGACTTCATCATGTACCAAATTTCGCAACAAATCTGTGCGCCTACCTCAATGGAATCGAAGCCGATCGAAAGCGACAATTCCCACAAGCACACACCCAACACTTCTACACGCTTCCATTCCGTGGCATTAACGTCTGGTACTCGTTCCGCTTTAGTCACGAAGGGTTCGATGGGACCGGCAACATTGTGGAACGAGACTGGGTTAAAGCGTCACCCCTTGCGGATGGTCGTTTTGACACAGTTGTTGTGCTTACCGGGGAGGATGGCGAAGCTACCTCACTTGTTGGTGCGTCATCGAGTCCAGTATTATTCAGTTCACTGACAAATTGATAGGTACTCGTATTGGACGTGTGCGCGTCTTATTCAAGTTACCCACCTTCGCCGGTAGCTCCAGCAATCCCACGCCGTTCCCCCATTACTGGCCACAAGTACCATTGGCATACATCGAGTGGTATACTCGCCCAACCCTGACCGGCACGACGGGTGAGACACACAACATGCCATCCCTACAAAAGGCATTCCTTCCTGACGGGCAGCCGCACTGGTCAATTATCCCGCTGTCCAACATTCGCCAAAGTACTATGCTTATTCCTAATTATAAAAAGACTCCGCTATCAGTTTGGGACACCAATGCTTGCGTACTTGATACCTGCTCACATTTTCGTGTGAATAACTTCCTTAGCCTATATAGTTATCAGACCGTTTACCTGTAATCTTCAATACTACCACAAATCTACGCTACCTAATCCTATTTACGCTACACGTTATCAAGTTATTATACTGGAATGATTTGGATGGTGAGTCGTTGAGATAGAGTGCTCACGTCAAGCTCAGAATAGATGCATGTAAGCTGCCAAAAGAAGCTTGTTGCGAGTGGCGGTGGGTAGCGCCCTGTATAGTCTAATCTGAAGAGACAATGAAGAGACGCATATGGTTGCCACCGAAGCTTGTTGCGAGTGGCGGCGGGTGCGAAGTACAATCTGAATGGGAGGTATATGAGACAAATAGTTCTACGTCGAGTGTGGCAAATAACTTAACATCAATGAGCACTTTAGTGTATCGGTATTAGGCTACGGCAAAGGCTGTGCTTGACACGTGGATTTGGCAAGGTCGAGGGTTCGATTCTGCATCTTTTTCTGACCTTTTCATATAAACTCATGCTGCCCTCAAGAAACTTGTGCACCATAGGTGTAGTTGTTTTTTTGCAGAAAACTATAGTGTCTTGAGTAGTCCTAGACTGACTCAGGTTTTGGGTACAACTTGGCCTTGCCCTCAGGTTAACCTGGGTGAATTGGGTGACCTGGGGCCCCTCAAGAGCATTAGGGAACTCAAGTTACTAAGGGCGGCTTTAGTCGGGGATTGTGAGAACCTTAAACCTGAGGATGCACAAGTTAACTTAGGCTAGGTAGCTGATTGCTGATGCAGCTTCGCTTTCACACTCCTCTCCTTCTGACTTGTCGTCGTCTTCATCTTCGTTGATGGCCCATTTGCGTTTGTTGTACGTCTTGTGGCCGCGGCGGTGCATTTTCACTGGTAAATCATCGTCCTCCTCCACGTCTGCCTGCACTTCAGCCATGCCAAGCATTTGACATATAGTGTTGCACTGATGTGTTGCAAGAAAACGGTTAATCCCTTCATCACCATAATCGGAGGGCCCCTTGTCTCCGAAATCGCTGTCCTGTGCACTGCACCTGTGCCAGTAAAATGAACGAAGTTTCATGGTTAGCCCCAGCAGCAGGGTTCGATTCCCGGTGGTTGACCTTAACCAGGTAAACTTGAAGTTTCTAGGAGCATTGTGATTGGCTGGCCGGTCTGGCTAGCCGGAATCCTGGCTGGGCCTGTCCCAAAGGGATCCGGTTCTTCCAAAAAAGGATGCCACGGCCATGCGACCCTGCTTTAAATGTGCCTGAGCAACGAAAAACTTAGCAGAATTTTCACTTCGACGAAAAGAGCCACGTGGCCCTACGCCACACGCGTAAATGCTGCGAACACATCAAAAATCAAATTTAGGCCTTCGCCCGCTCATACTCTAACATGCACTCTCTAATAATTGTACCTCCTGCGTTACCAGCTGCTACCCATGCCCGCGCCGTGCGTTCCGCGACCGCTGTGTCCTCCTGCTGAGATGCTCGATTTGGCGCGGTACGCTGCCAGCGTTCACAAAACTTCTCGCGCACAGAACCGAGCGCGTCAGCCGTCTTGAGCGCATAAGCCCGATAACCTGCTGCAATGGCTTCATCCAAGTGTTCCGGTGTCTGACTTGCCCGTCGCTCCCATACTTCTGCGTCGTGGTATAGAGAGCGGAATACGCGTGCCATCTCCTTCTTGAGTAGCAAGACCTCTTCAGTCCAGCGATCACGACGGGCCAAGGCCTTGGCCCACTCGTTGCGAACGGCTATGAGATATGTTAGCTGACCATCAGACGGAATGTGGACAATGACCCACATTCATGAACATAGCCCTCGTCTCCTGCGTTCGGACCGCCGTCGGCTGTCCAGAGCCAATGCACTCGTGTATTCCCGTGCTCTCCTGTGTCGCGCATGGGGTCGTTATTACGATGCGACTGCTTGCCAGAACCCGTCACACGACTGTCCCGCCCACCAACCCTGTTCAGACGCCGAATGGCATCTGCGTCGGTTTCGGCTGGGTTGAGCAGGTCAAGATCTTTCTTGACGTCAAGCGGCCGGAAAGGCAGGCATCCCGTCAGCCCCACTAGCGCTCTCAGTCCAGAAAACGCCGTCTCGTATTTGTGAGCTGCCTCAGCGATACGTTCCGTGACAGATTCGATGAGTCGCGCAGACCGCGTCGTAGCGATCTGCCCTACGTGATGGGCATTTCGGGTGTTGATGAGATGTCTTCGGGAGACAAGCAGACCACGGAGTGCTGCGACTGCATCTCCGCATCGTCCCTTGCGAAGCTCCTGCTCGATCTTGGCAAAAGCGACAGGACATATGGAGGTATCGTGGGTGCCGTCGCCTTCACCAAAAGCAGACGGAAGGTAGAGAGGCTGGTCCTCGGGCTCAACAGCCATCTTGCCCGCCGCTGCTCGCTTGGCCTCGTCGGCATCGAGTTGGTCCTGGACACCGGGCATGAGGATGGATTGGTGATGGCGGAAGCTCTTCAGCTTCTGCTGGTACGTCTGTCGCATCTTTGTGACTCGCGTGCTGGCGTCCGCGCTGGAGTTCCGTCCAATGATCCCACGTAGTTTTACCCTATATGGTGTCAGCTGGTTATTCTTATAACAAATGGATAGTCGGACTTACGCAGAGTCCTCCAGCTCCATACCCAGTATCATGAATGCCATGGCTGTCAAGCCCTTCGACTTTCTCTTCCTTCTCCCTGGAGGCGCAGACTTCGTAGTAGACGTCTCAATGAACGCGGTCGTATCTGCTTCTGCTTCTTCCGCGGCCAGTGCGATGCGCTCCTGCTCCTGCAGTTCTGCGCGAACTCGATGTTCTGTTACCAACCCTATTTCAGCGTGTCAGAGAAAGTGTAAGCAAAGAAAGAAAAAGACTTACCATGCTCTGCGGGCATGTAAGGATTTGGGGAGCTGGGATCCCGTTTGAAAGCTTCAACCATATCCTCCCAAGTCTTGCGTGTCTCGATCGGCATGCTGTCGCACAGGACATCGAACGCCTCGATCTGGTTGTTTCGTTCCTCGATGGCAATACGAAGGCGGACGGCGAGCAAGTCACCTGTAGATATGTTAGATGGCGACGTGAAGACGAATAGATATACATACCCAGCGTTAGATTTTTCCTAAAATTATGGTGGTTGATCTTGTCTTCCAGGTCATCATGACGAGCACCCGGTTGCTCCTCTTTGAGCATATACGCCATACGGTTGAGAATCGCCCAAACACGTTCGATACCCTCCCCATCTGTCTTCCCGACGCCCCAGCGATACTTGACCGAATTCACGGTCTCGCATTTCAGGGCGTGGACGTTGCCGTGCCAGATGGGCAAGGCCCATGAGATGAGCTCGATGTCGACTTCGACAAGGGCCGGGTGCTGAAGGGCTTGAATTTCGGCGGGCAGCGCCAGAATTTGCCGCCGCATGAACTCTTGGACATTAGCAACGCGACGCGCGAAGTTCTTCTTGTATTGGCATGCGATGTCGTACGTGATCGCAGCCTGCTTGTATGACATACGACTCAGGACCCAGAAGAGAACAAAGTCTGTATTTTTATATCTGTGTAGCTTATCAGTAGTCATCCCTAGTCGAGTGTGCATTCGACATACCGTTCGCCTCGCTCGAGATCCCCAAGACCCAGCATAACTTCATGCCGTG
>KN880727.1:0-27538 GCA_000934385.1 Cylindrobasidium torrendii FP15055 ss-10
TTGTTCGGGATATTGAACCACAACCCAAATCCGCTCCGATAGGCCCACACTCTAGTCGCGACACTGAGCGGTGCTTTCTCGATAGTAGAAGGTATCGGGAGGTGGAACAACCCCTCTTTTCCCCAAGGAGCCATCGTCTGCAGCTTGGGTACTAAGGGGGATTGAACTGGAGGTTATGAGGATGAGGGGGGCTGGTTGACCACTGAACCATGCCGGCGTGAAAAGTGATATTGGACATGGACGATGATGAGTTCTGAAATCGGAGGTGCCACTCAGTTCGATCAAGTTGGTCCGCCATCAAATCCAATCCACTGTCTGCATTTTGGATTGTCCTGGACTTACTAATGGGGAGACTCCCTAACCGGATGCTCTAGCTTCTTTATGAAGTAGCAAGTACTGCATCCTGCAGCCTGCTGCATGAGTCGGGATCGTTGAAATGTCGTGCGACACTGTACACACAAGAACCTTTCGTAACAATGTTCAGCTGGGTAAACTTTGCTCTAAAGGACTACTTCACTTGGTGAAAACTTGCCAGATATACGTCGTTGTAACGTGGTGCATAGCTGACTTGTAGTTGTAGCAGGTCGAGTGATAGCCTTCTCCACCACTGAAGTCAACCTGAAGGAGCCGTCGGCAATGGTCAGATGCATTTGAGTGTTCATTCTATGGCTTTAGGAGAAATCGAAATGTCGGGATTCCCCATCTCGAGTTCCTCATGCCAGTGATTTTGAAGAGGCATGCACTACGTCACACGACAGCAACGCGATCACGTGGCCGTGTCTACTTGAATCTCAGACGTACTTGAATTGATCGGACGGTGGTGACGGCAACTTGCAAGCAAGAATGGATACACAAGATGGCGCCTAGCATGTCCTAGCACGATTGGTGTGATACAGCAAAAACGGAAACAACAAAACAGCAGACGGTGACTATGTAGTCGTACCGACGACGACGTATCTAGCATCGTGAGAATGTGAGAGTGGGGTCATGGCTTACAACGTAAGGAGCGTCCAATATGCGTACTGAGCTTTTTGTAGGTGATGTATGAGTATGTTGTACTTATGATAGTAACAGAATGCCAAGAGAGTGACACCGAAGAACCAAAACCAATAGATAAAGCACAACGCAAAGCCTCCTGGGGAGGCGCGTAACAATAGCAGATAAAATAATGGTTATATCTACACGAGTCGAGAGGGGATGCAGAAGACAATGCGCAGAGACGTGGATTGCGTAGGATCGGCGACGAAGATGAAATGCGGGGTGCAAGACGAGAGCCGACAATCTGGATAGACATGAGAGCCATAACTTGCTGGAAGAGTGTTCATTGACAGGCCCTCTTGCTTGACGCTTTTAAGCCGAGACCTGGACCTCCTTGACGGCATCAGGTGCAGCGGCCATCGCAGCAAAGGAGAGAGGCAGTTTCGTCGAGGCAGTCGAGGCGGATACGGCGAGCGGCGTAGTTGTGGCAGGAGAGGATTCCGAAGGAGTTGCTTCGGATGCCTATGGCAGCGTGAGCTCACTCAATCATTAAGTTCGGCGCGAAAACATACCGAGGACGAGGATGAATCTTCTTGGCGTGGGCGTGCAGGTGCTTGCAGCACCTGGGCAGCCGTGGGAGTACCGTGGCCGTTGATGTGCGGAGAACCGTTGGCCGACGCGCGCGGTGGGGTGGCCATGCCGGGCAAAACCGGAAATTCGTCAGCATTGGGAACACGCTGCCTGGGTACCGGTTGCGAGAAACGCTTGTTCTGAATGGGACCATTATTCTTGAAACCTGGCCCGTATTTGAAGCGTGCTGGGCCCGAGTCCTGACGGGCGATGAGCTCACAAAGATGAGTGTAGAGCAGACATGACTTACGTCCCGTAGCGACATGCCAGCCAACTTTTCGTCGATACTGGGGGAATAACCATTCATGGCATGCATTGCGCGGGGACGTGGAGGGCCTCGAGCACCGAAAGGCCCGCCATTTGCTGGGAGGGGCGCCCCATTCTCCGGAAGGACATGCGGGAACCGACAGTCATCGCTGACGAGAGTAAGCGCAAGTATGTGATGCGGTAGAACGAGTATCTTACCCATTCTTGCACCTGCCTACCGGATAGAACACACATGGCGGTTTTCGGGCTGCAAACGATGGACGACGTGTGCTTCCACGTCTTTGATGTCCATTTTCGCGTGAATGTCCATTCGGTGCGCTTCCATCCTGCGGCAGCGAAGACTTCGGGCCATTCGTGTCAAATGTTGCCGAGGCAACAGGTGGCTGGGCTGGAGGTGGAGGGTAGTATCCGTTGGGCGGCAGAGGGTATCCCTGCGGTGGTGAAGGATAACTGGCTTGGGGCGGGGACTGAGGCGGGGGCATCATCTGCATGCCTGGATGAGGAGGTTGAGGGTAGCCGTTCGGGGGCATGGGAACATAAGGCAGAGGCTGGGGCACACCACTGTTGGGGCTGAATGTTGGACCTGCCGAGGCTGGACTCGCATGAGATGGCGGCGAAGCCATCGTATTCGTTGGCACACCGTTCGGCTGGAATGAAGGTGGGGGTGCAGGATAGTAGTTCGGTGGATACGGTGCATCATAAGGCATCATGGGAGGCGGATAGTATCCGTTTGGCGCTGGGTGGAGGAAGATACATGACGGCCCATAGCGGCAAGCGGGGAAAAAGCTAGGCGCGTTTCAGTATAGAATGGCTCTGCGAACGTCACAGCACACACCGGCAAGGAATGAATTGCGCTACTTCGCGTGGGGGGAGGTGCCCGGGCCCGACCGGCATGCCTTCGCCATTTGGCGGGGCGTGCATTGGTGGCGGCGGCGGCGGCGGAGGGTAGTACATGCCGCCCTCATGCATGGGGGCGCCATGGGGTGGATAGTAAGGGTAGCTAGCATAGTACGGTTGGTGATTGGCCTGTTCACCGCCCGGTGCATAGACGTTTTCAAATCCAGGATGGTTGTTCGGAGCTCCGTGGGCCTCCTCTTGCTTGAACTGGTGGGAAGCGTTGAGTAGCTCAATTATCGCCGGATCCGATGTCTGTTGTACAGCCGTCCCATCTGCTGTAGCGTAGTGCACGTCGGCACCTAGAAATGTCATCCATCCGCCCGCATCTCGAATGTTTCCGCCGTACCTTTCTCCAGAAGTGCCGAGACGATTTGGATGTGTCCGCTCTTTGCTGCCTCAATGAGGAGGGTCGAGCCAGAAGCATCTGTAAGAGTCCTGTTCAAGCATCCGTGTTAAGTGTTCCCCGCATGTGACGCACCTTTGGCCTCGATGTCGACGAGTGCAGCGCCAGCGAGTAGCTCGCGGAACGCTTCGACATTCCCTTCAGTGCACGCTTTCCAAAGCTCAGAATCCATGGCAGTAGGGGGAAATGAGCGAAGGGGAATCGAAGAGAAACAAGTGGTGGTAGACAAGTCAGTTGGTTGGACGGAGCAAACGCAAAATAATCTTGCTGAAAGCTAGATTAAAATTCCAAATGATCACGTGTTTTAGATCGCGCGTAATCTCACATCTCCCCGCCGCTAGCCCGTCGCGGTACTTATAGAGAGCAGAGGCTAGATAATATGTTGTATTTTCTGTAAATTGTACAAATTCCTATGTCTTGATCCCGCCGATACCAGATAAAATCGCCCAACATAAGCAGAAAATCACAATGGGCAGTATGAATAAGCCGGCCAGGTACACTCGGCTCATGAGAGCGGTTTGATGACTCGTTCCAGCGTACGAAGCTCACGCTCTATGCTTGTCCAAGCCGAGCTTTTCGAGAAGATGGCGTGCTGGGCCTCCTGCAGTGGGCGGGAGCTCGAGCTCCCTGGATGGAGGAAGTTCCATGAGCTCTTTTACTGCATCTCGAATATCTTTTCCTGCGCTTTTGTGAGTACTCTTGGATCCAGAAGGGCCCAACAAAAGAATCACACACCCTCATATAAGACCGCGTACATCTGTTGGGTTGGCGGAAACAGGTCCCGTGAGCAATTTACACTTGTCTACAAGGGCATACACCACGTACAGTGCTCGCGATGGGTGCATTTACACCCAGCTCGTCTATCAAAGTCTTTGCTCCTTTGAGGGTAGAAACACCCTCTGCGACACTACCAAGCGTCTTCGTGATGGTCTCAAGACTTTCACCTTTGCCGAGACGATACCCAACGGTGTAATTACGACTGTTAGAGGAACTGCAAGTGAGGAAGAGATCCCCAACTCCGGCAAGCCCAAGGAACGTCAACGGCGACGCGCCATAGGCTGCACCAATGCAGGTCATCTCAGCGAGACCCCGAGTTATCATCACTATTGGGGCGTTGGTCCAAAACGACATTGTGGGGAAGTAGAACAACTCACTGGCTCGAGTGTTGTTCTCGTACCCCAGGCCATCTGAAGCCCCAGCCGCAATTGCATAGATGTTCTTCAGTGCACCGGATAGTTCAATTCCAATGGGGTCACCACCCGTGTAGCTGTACGCGACACGAAACGCGTTAGTCTATAGCAGATACAGAAAATCTAAATCCTTACCATCGGAAGTGGGGCTGGTGGAAAAGGTTGGACGTCTTGTCAGCTTCAGTTTCGGTGAGGGATGCCACCTTGTATCTCGGTAAAGACAGTCTAACTTCAGTGCGGAACAGGACTTACTGAGACTGAGGTAGGTTGGCGTTGAACAACTATGTGGGGTCACCAAGGTCAATATGAATGTGATCAGTCCCAGACATTGCCCCGCACTTTCTTTAGCGAACGAGGGACCGGACTTGGGCAGAATGTGGGTGACAAAGTAGGAGTAAATATGTTATAACTCACAACAAATGTTGCAGCCTTGGCAAAGTCGGGGCCGCAGGTGTCTGCAATGATTTCGAGAGTAAGGGCATTGGTCTTGATTTCAATACCCTTGTTCACGAAGACGAGGAGGGGGAAGGACTTGATATCAAGACTAGGACGGAGCTGGTTCAGTGTAGCGCTGTGTCAATTGTCAGTCCTCATTATACCAACGCATTGAACAGGAAGACCCACCGAAGGAACTGCGTCGGGATGGCGAAGAGGAGAACGTCCATTTCGTTGACGAGCTCTTTACTTGGGAAGTCAGGCCCGATTGCATGGATGTTCTCGGAGAACAAGTGGTCCTTCAGGTAGTCGGGATTGTGGTGGTCCTTGTTGAACGTTTCGACGATGTGCGCTTCACGAGCGTAGAGATACACATCATGGTCAGAATCTCCAAGATGGTCGGCCAGACAACTTCCAAAGTTTCCTGCACCTAGTACGAGAACCTTTGAGTTGTTTTCTGGCTGGGGCTTTGAGGAGGGCATCTTGGTGGTAAAGTTCGAAGCGGAGAAGATGTGATCGTGGTACCGGCGCCGGCAAGTAATTATAAGATGCCGGCTGTAGTACTGGCGCCTGGCCAATTTCACAGTGGTGTTCCATAGCATTATAACGGGAAGAGATCAGTTGGGTGCACTGCGGTGCAAGAGCAGGTATAGACAGCCGTGATTCGGACGTGTCAAGTGTGTAGTAAGTAGTGAGTTGTTGTTGAGTGGAGAGAATGAAGTTGGCGTCACGTGCACTGCTTCCTTCTTTCCCTCCGACCATTTCAATTGCACCGGCTGCAACTCATTTCCTCCATCATGCCTACACAAGACAGGACACACGAATTTCTCTCATGCGTCCAGTCGATAAAGACGAGGTCCTCTGTTCCCTCTCGCCGGGACCCTGTCAAGCAGCGCCTTCTCAGCGAGTCGACTCAGAGCAAGAGCGAGTTTTCGCGGATGGCATCCGCTATCGGGAAGGATATTAGCAGCACGACAACAAAACTAGCCAAATTGGCACAGCGTACGTTTATAGGTCCCTGCGAGCAACATTGACGCTGACCATGTCTATCAGTGGCCAAGCGGAAGACGCTGTTCGACGACCGACCGGTCGAAATCAGTGTCAGTTCAACACAAGGACCCACTTTGAACTACACATTGACAGATAGCAGGAATTGACTTACATCATCAAGCAAGATATTGCCAGCATCAACAAGCAGATTGCGCAGCTACAAGCATACGTCAAGCAAAAAGACGGGCAGTCCGGCTCGTCAAAGCAAGTGGAAGAACACAACCACAATGTCGTTATGCTGCTTCAGAGCAAACTTGCGACAACCAGCATGTCATTCAAGGACGTGCTTGAAGTCCGGACACAGGTGCGATGCCCTACTTCACTATCCTCTGACCCGGATCTAACCCATGTCTGTCCCGTCTCGTAGAATATGAAGGAGTCCAAGTCTCGAACGGAACAATTCATGTACTCGACATCTTCAGCGGCATCCACCCCTCCCCCGTCAAGTGCGCCCACATATCTTTCCCGTTCACTAAGGACTCCCCTGACACGTCAGTTGCAGACTCTGTGCTATTCAATTCGCAACGGAATGGAGGCGACCCGATGGGCGATGGCAGTGCAAGCCGTTTCGACCCCAAGGGCAAAGGACGTGCGCAGCAGAATGGCGATCTCCTCGCTATGAATTTAGACGCCGCGGAAGAGGGTCAATTAATGCAGAGCAATTCGTTCCAACAGATGGAGCTGGTAGAGCAGCAGGTGCGTGGTCTTTTCGTGTCTCTCTAGACCAACTAACTTTGCGTTCAAGGACAACTACATCCAGACTCGTACCACGGCGATAGAGTCCATTGAATCAACTATCGCTGAGCTCGGGCAAATCTTCACACAACTGGCGACCATGGTTGCAGAGCAACGCGAAACGGTGCAGCGCATCGACGCCGATACCATGGACATCGCGACCAATGTCAGCGGGGCACAACGCGAATTACTGAAATACTATGCAAGCATTTCCAGTAACCGTTGGCTGATGTTGAAGGTGTTTGGTGTGCTTATTGTCTTCGTGAGTATTGTTACCGCCATCTCTATCCTCTGGCTTACAATTTCAATTAGTTCTTGGTCTTCATCTTGGTCTCTTGAAGGAGCACTGGTCTCCTCATCATTCGTTCAGTATCTCGGACACTATGTTTATGTGCATGCAGTATGCATCAACCAGCTAGTTTTATTTCCACATCTATGGACTAGACATAGCATAATTCACCAGATCAATACATACCCTTTCGAGCTTGTAAACGCATCGGATGGCAACCCAGCAACGGTGAGTCCAGTAGCTTAGATTTCTTGAGACATCCATACACCCGCGCTGCTAGATGAGCACATATACCAAGCTTCAAGTTAAAGAGCCTCTGAAAACCAACATGTTGAAGTCATTTCGAGCATACAAGTGTGGTATTCCTGATAAGTAACGCATATAACTGCTGCAGAAACAGAGCATTGACCAACAACATTTCAACCAACTGGGATAGCATTGACACCAGTTCCCCATTCCTTTGAGAACGCCTTCTTCTTCTTCCCTCTCGTCTTGTCTGCGTGTTTCTTTCCACCACGATGTGTCTTCTGGCCATCCATGTTATCTTCGACTGTCCAAGTCTTCTCCGTCTGGGGAACCACATCGGCACCAGATGTGGCAGAATACCGAACTGGTTGGCTATTGTCAATTGAAGGCTTTTCTCCGTGCTTGGCCTTCTTCTCTATCTTTTTGTTCTGTTTCAAGTGTTAGGATCGCATTGGGAAAGTGGATTTTGGTGATCACGCACCCGCTGGGTTTGGAGTTCTTTGTTGCGCTCCTTGACCTTCTGCAGACGGGCATCGCTCTTCCCTCCACCTCCTGCGGTGAGCTCGACATTGATCATGCGTCCATCGAGTTGTGAGTGATGGAGGTTCAGGGCAGTTTGCAACGACGCTTTGTTCTCAAACTCCAGGAAAGCGCATCCTTTAGATTTTGTGCTTGGTCTGCCATTTGTGGTTTTTGGAGTTAGAAGTCGGACAGAGGGCGGTGGGTCTTCAGGGCACGTTAGAAAAGAGGTATTTGGAAGGAACGACGGGCAACGTACCGCAAGCAGCGAAATGTGTATTTATGAGGTCCAGTGATGTCGTATATTTCAGATTGCCTGCAAGACTGAGAAAAGGATGGAAAAGGATGAACAAGGAGGGACGCACCAACGAAAAGAATGAACCGTTGCTTGTCACTGTTCGTTTTCCGCTTCTTCTTAGGCTCTACCTCGCCATCCACCAATGCCACCGCTGCCGCCCCATCGTCCCCTTCCTCACGCTTCCGTTTCTTGCTCGCCACGGCCTTGCCAGTGTCCACACCGCTGTCCTTGGCCCTGCCTTTGCCTTTGTGGTCGGCCACCACAACCTTCTTTTGGTCCACATCCATCGCATCTTCCTGGCCATCCGCATCCTCTTTGGCCTGCCCTTTTGCTCTCTTGCCCGCCTTCGGACTCGCCACTGCACGGGTATCGACATCTAGGCCATCTGTGTCTTCCAATGGAGCGTCGACCACCATGTCTGGTGCAGCGCTAGTATCGTCTAGTTCATCCTTGCGCGCGCTCTTGCCTTTCGACGCCCGGAATAAGAGCGCCTTTTTCTGCTTCTTGGTCAATTTTTGAGCGTCCGACATGTCTGCTCAGTAGCTGTGAGAGTCGGGTGAGGAGTTTTTGACGGCTCGTTGCAGGAGGTTAAGTTGTGATCGGGCTGAGTGTTGTAAAAAGAGATGCAGGGCACGAGGCTCTCAATTTGATGTCCTACCAAAGGCAGAGCTTTTTTGGAAATGAGTTAGCAATTACAAGCGCGCGCATGTACGATAGGTATGTTAAAGTAAAGTAGCTTAAATAGTGTTATAGGATGACAAGTAACAGACGAAAGGGTATGGTCGTCGGTCAGTATGATAAATGAGGGAAGAATCTAACAAGCATGGTCCCATAACTAGAAGTATTCAACACAAATGTCACGCTTCCTAAGTGAGGCGAGGCGGCTCTTCTCTTCTGCAGGTGCATCGTCGCAAAGAGCGATAACAGCCATCCGCAGAGTACCGCGGTTGGACCGGGCCTCCAACGCGTCAAGCAGGTCGCTTGTACTTGAATACAGCGTCTCGGCACACTCGACGTCGAGTGACTTTAGTGTGGGCATGCTGTCCGGCCGCGAGAGCTCTTCGATAAAGTAGTCGTCGATATCTAAATCACGGACAGTGAGTGTTCGGAGATTTGCTAACCGCGGGGCGATGTGGGAAAACTGCTGGCCGGACAGAGGGCCGCGAAGGGTGAGATGGCGTATGCATGAAGCATGTGAGAGGAAGACTGGGAGATAGATGTCGGTGTAAGGAGTGGACAGTGATTCCAAGAATGGCGCCTTCAGCCCTTCAAGGGCCTTTGATGCTCCTACCTCGAGATGCCGTAAATCCTCGAGAGTAACGGGACAGGATGCCCCGGGCTGTGCGGTCGCTGCGTCTATCTCGCACTGGATGAGATTGGGGGCATTTTGATAGATCCAGGAGTAGTCCACCACAACATCGGGGTTCGCATCCACATAGTGTGTCAACTGCGCCCACGGCAGACGCGACCTGGTCAGCGGGACGGCCGTGTCAATTGCCTTGAGACTTGGGGCGGCAAGAAGGGCAGCATCCAGGTTGGCCAAGTCACGACAGGTGCCAAAGTCAATCCTCTCCAGTAACGGGATGTTGTCGCGGATGCTGGCTAGTGATTTGAAAACCCAATCCGACAGACGCAGTCGGCCATTCAAGTCCATGCGAAGGGATCTCCATCGACGGCTGTCGGCGACGACGATGTCAAGGAGGTGCTGCATGGCCGGTATCTCCTCTGCGCGCGGCTGTCGGCGGTAGGAGAAAAGGAAACGGACGTCTAGGGGTTGACCTGCCGAACGTCGCAGGCATTCTCGGAGAACGGTTGCATCGTGGGTCTCAGACCAATGTCCGACGCGGTTGGTGATAAGGACGTTCACTTCATTCCAAAAATCAGAGCAATTCAGCATGATATTCCGCCATTGTCGGCAAATTTTCGCGAGTATCCACGCGCCGACGCGCGAGTCGAGCGAATGAACCGACGTATCGCGACATGCATACTTGAAGATGACCGTCAGAATTTCGGTCGGAAGTTCGCGGATTGGACATGGCAAATCCTGGAGCGGCGCGGTCGTGCGCTGCAGCTCGTGAAAGAGCATCTGACGGGAATATTTGGAAGTTGGCTCGGCGGGACATTCATCTTCGAGGTCGCTGGTGCAGTAGACAGGACATGGGCCTCTACAATAGTGAATGAGCATCCAGCACTGGGATGAACGACGTGGACGACACGTACAGCGACGGAGGGAACGCGTGAACGACGTGCATCATCTAGGAGACGACCGCGAGAAAGAATGGGGAGAGTGTGATTAAGGAGAGAGAAAGGAGCAGCGGTCGCTAATATATCACGAGCAGTGGAAGCTTTATACAACACGGGCCAAAATGGTCTATGGCATGATGCAGCGTATCCAAGCTTGTAACTGATGATGGTGGCTTCCAAGGGCAGTCCGCGATCCGGTTGCAGTGCCTGCAGCATGGTCACCCTTGTTCGCGCGTCTTTGTTCATTTTGCCGCACTACGAAGTACAGTTGGCATCATTGCGAATCCTATGTTCGGTACGCTATACGCATCCGCTGCGGTCATGGTCGAATCTCACATGCACATAAATGATAAATCCTCAAGCCATACATACACCTAAACGGCAAGGCAACCACCCACTTTGCTACAAAATCGCCGCCCCACTTATCGACAGCAAACAGGGATACAGACCGCACACCAAACGTAACTAACACTTACTGCCGAACTAGTCCGACAACAGCAAATACCCTTATCAGAGGTTAGTAAGTATGTAGCTAAATCACTTCCCCAGCGGATTTCAGTGCATGCGGGAGCCCCATGTACCACATATGCCAAGTCAACTAAAAGTAGTGACCACCATGGCAAGTGCCATGTCAAGTCCAAGTTCACCGCGCCGCAAGTTTGTATCCTATCGACGCAACGATATCCAGCACCTGCCACACCTCCTCGTCGAACGTCACGAGCTCATACGCTTTCAAGATTTCCGTCGTCTCGCGCTGCTTGTTCGCCATTGTATCACGCTCTAGTGCCATCCCCAAATTATGGTACACCACCGCCAATAGGAATTGTACGTCTTTGAGTTGTGGGTACATTTCCAGTTTGATGAAGTCCCCTTCGGCGCGCAACAGATGCTGCAGGGCTTCATTTAGCTCCTCGGCTAAAAATCACACTTGTCAGTGAGGTCCGCGAGAAACTAAGTAAATGTGTCCTACATGAACCGCCCGACAAGCCGATGAGGCTCCGCGCCAAAGTAAAACTGGCTAGTGCTCGTTGCTCGAGGTCGTTGCCAGTTATCAGCTCAAGCTAGATGAGCATACACCGATGACAGCGTGCTGAACGCTCACCTGCGGCAGAATATCCGTTATCAGTTGGCGCGCGCGATGGAACAGCTTGAACTCGATTCCAAAGTCAGCAAGCAGGATAATGCTCGTTCTATACGCATTAAGACGTTGCTGGAACTCCGAATGCCAAAGAGACGTTAATAAGGCCTGTAGACTAGACCCAATCGCCTCAACGTTCTACAGGCGGTTAGCTTAGTAAAGAAGCAGTCTATATCGCTACCTTCATCCGGATCACCTCATGTAGAGCCTCGTCTATCTTGCCCATGGATGACCGAAGATCGTTCTTATACGTGTAATGGCGTAAATTGCCATTACCAGGCGGACAACGAGCTCTGAGACTGTCGATGAGTTTAACTTGCCCTCTGAAGGGATATCAACGTCTACAACTTCAGAGAACGATGCATACTACCGACCTTCTGGCGGCACGAAGGACTATGATATGCCACATTTGTGAGGCCAACGTATTGTAGTCGCTGGTATGGAGCCCTCGCCAGACCTCAGGCTCCAGCAATGCTGCCATCGATTCACTATATTGGCCTTGTCTTGCTTGCTACGATTCACGGTCAGCTTTCCTTCGACGCTTCAAAAAAAAGAACTGGTTCAATACCCGATACGCCTTATTTAAAATCGCAGTTAAACGATTGTTGTCTGAACCGCCTTGTTCCGTCATAGAAATGACGATGTTTTCCTCAATATCTGCGAGTTTATCACAGCCTATCCAAATACGTTATGTAGCTGTCGCAAAGACTGAGGACAACACTCACCAGCCGCCTCCCAGACGATGGCCTGTACACCATGTTGTGCCCACTGAGCAGCAGCATTATCCGGATCAGGGTGGACTTCGAGCCATCTATCGTACAGTGCTATAGACTCGACAATCTTTTCGAAGGAGGCCGCCAATGGTTGGTCCTAGAACAATACACGTCCAGGTAAGTACGAACACATGGAACGAAGCTGCTGATGCACATAGTCGACCTCCATGAGCTTCTTGACATCGTACAGAATCTCGTAAGGGTGTATGTGTGGCTGTATCTCATTGATTGGTGGTCTCCGATTGTCTTCCAAGCGGTTGAGCAATCTAGGCGATGGTTTGGCGTGAGGGAATGGCGATAATTTGTGAACTTACGTTGCGCAATGCTGAAGCACAACGGCGTCTCCTGCATTTCGGGCCACTTGTATACCTTCTTGCAGTAGCTGTGGGCGTTCAGAAGTATGTTATAGAGAAGTAATACATCATACGCGTTTAGCGGTTTCGTGTTCATTCCGTACGTAGTGCATTCTGACGAGATTGAGGATAGCATTTTGTCGGAGACCGCTGAGAAGACAGTTAAAGCAGGTAGCGTCGAAGTTGAAGTGACATACGAATCATTTCCGTCGTGGAAACGTTGCTCGAAGAATTCGCGCGCCTTCTCCGAGGCTGCTACTTCCTCCCCAGTAGCAAGTGCATGCTGGAACCTTGGATGGGTTAGTTCGCGATGTTGTTGGGCGTAGAGGAATGTACCGTACCGTTCATAATGTTCGGCTTTTGGCCATGTCATGTAGTCATTTGGTGCCTTTAGAATTTGGCGGCCTGACAACAAATAAGCAAGAGAATAGCTGAGCAGGAGTATAACATACGCATTGTTAATGGTTCTTCCTCGACGCGCACATCCTCGATTGGCATATGGTTACACCAACGCTGGTAGCTGGCGTGCAATGCTGTAGCCGCAACGAAACTCATCTTGGCGAAGTCGATAGCATATCTCCGGACGAAAAGACCAAATAGCGAGCGCCGGTGCTGCAAGACATCAGTGCACTGGGATGGGCTAATTGACTGCAACCCACGAACTGCCATGGAAGGGCACTTTCCTACGTTGTGTCAACGTCTAGTGGAAGCACATCAAATGGAACGCACTTCATCATGAACAAGTAAATTTGGAAAACCTGGTCATAATTGAAGTGACCAGGATGGAAGTGCAGTGGATAGACATACCCCGCGTGAAGTATTCAAGCATCTTGCTTGCCTGAAGCAGTTCGACATGCTAGGGCTGTCAGGATGTTGTTCTACGGAGCATGTGGGCCACGCACTTTGAACTCAATCGACTTTACAAGTTTGGTCGCCTCCGACGTCCTCTGGACACTCCCCAACTCCAGGATGAACTCTTTGAATGTCTTGGGCTCGGCGGTCTACATGTCTCCTTCAGTGGATACTTCGAGCGTTGAATTCATCCACACACTGATGACATTTCGTTCAGGACTGTCCTTTGCAAATGCAATAGGAATGCAGGAGGAATGGTCTTGGGATCGCGCTCTTTGTATGTCACGATGAGGGCGGTACATAGAACCAAGTGGTGAGGCCGGAGCACGGAGGGCGGTTGGATGCTCTTTTTGCCATCTTTGTCCAATTTGTTCATAGCGCGGCGAAGTAGTCGACCCCAGATGGTGGTGTTCAGTAAGGTATACAGTCACATGTGACAGGCGCGTCGACGCGTCCGAATTTCACTGCACGCCTGGTGGTCTACCAAAACTACACTTATTGCTCGATTCATGGAATATTTACAGAAATCGCTATAGACAAGCGACGCAAAATGGACATTGCCAGTGTCTGGAGTAGATATCATTGTTCTGTGCCGAGATCTAGAGATGCGGAGCCCAATTCTGGTGGCCCAGCTGGTGCGACGGGGTCTGCTCCCATCTCTTCGCCGCCTAATCCGCCTTCCCCGAGAACACCTGCATCCAAGCCCTCGCCACTGAACGGATCCTCCGTTTGATCCATCATAGGGCCCCCCATGAGCGCGTCGTCGTCCTGCATTTGAGTCAGGTCGTGGGAGGTGAGGTTGAGACCGTCTGGTCCAAAACCGTCCATATCCAGAGATATTCCACCGTCGTCGTTGATTTTCAGCGAGTCGTCCAACGCGTCGTCTACCATCATATTTCCCCCCGAAGAATCCAAGGACGCAGCCATAGCTAATGGATCCCCTACACCATCAAGTGATAGGTCTGTCTCCGGCGGTTCAAGCGTCAATTGCGTTGGCTCGTCCACTTCTTCCTCAACCTTGCCTTCCTCCGTTGGCTCGGGCACTAAGCCACTAGCTTGCTCCGCCGAAGGTTGTATTCCAGGGATAGGCCCATTTGCGTCCTCCTTCTCCTCGTCTTTCTCCTCGTCATCAATCACCTCCACTTCCTCCGCGTCGGGAAGCGGGGCAAGAGGCTCATCTAATTCAACTTCGTCGTCTTTGAATTGCTATTTGGAGTACCATTGAGCATTACAACCGGTTTAAGTCAGGGCAACGCACTGGTACGCGATCCGTCTTTACCCACTTGTAGACTTTGAATGTGGTATTTCCAGGAAATCCTTCTGGGGTAACCCAAGCCTTCTCCCAGCATGGAACGGGCTGCATCAACTGCCTGCGTGCGGCCTCTGTCGTTGCGGCGCTAACTCCTCCGACTCTGCGTTTTGACATGTTGGTGTGGGTTGAGTTTCTGCAATTCTCGCGCAAGTTCCGAGGTGATGGCAAGGTCAGAGAGTGAAGTCGCTGGTCGATCGGTTCGAAGGGATCATGTGATGTATTTCAGATGCCCTTTCCTTCTGTACACAGGCGTATGTAAACGAATATGCTGAGTGCATTATACAAATGTTTATTTGATTCCTGCTGCCCTACACTTATAGTTCCTCAGCCCAGCGGAGAACATCATCGTTGGTTACGCCTCCAGCCGATGCGGTAGGGTTCTGTCAGTTGGCTATCAACTTCGTGTATTCAACCCAAATTGGAGACATACCTGGGAATTGGGGGCTGCTGTTATAGGTGTGCCTAACGGACGTGCTTCAGAGGGTTCATCTTCTGTAGTAAATGCGGTCTGCGCTGCTTGCCGAAGCTCTGCAAGCTTTCCCTCGAGAGTATCGCACTTTCTACGCGGGACATGAGTTTGGACCATTACTTGGAAAATGTGTTGCGCACTTGTGCAAAACATCAGTCTCTTCCCGTCTGAGCTCAATTTGTCTCTTCATCATGCTTTCGAGGTTCCCGCGGGCCTGCGAGGCAATGGTCAATCTTGGAGTCAAATGGAAGTGGGCGTATGAACCTGCACGGGACGTAGATCGTTGGCTGCAGACATAAGGTTTTGGCTTAGAACTGTCAACCATTCGGAGTGGGTGTACCATTGCGGGGGAAGCTCTCCAACAGAGTTCGTGGGTGGCGGCGCGAGGAGGGATGAAGTTAATTGGGTGTAGGAAACAAGCAGGGATTTAAGAATGGACAGTAACGCAGGGCGGCGGTCTGTAGTATGGATGTCTAGCACACTTCAAGAATGGACGATGGGCACGTACCTACACTAGGATCTGAAGGATATAGTTGCGTTCCACCCAATTCGGCTAGACTGGCAACCTTCTCTTTAACCTGAGCGATGTAGACGTGTAAGAACACCTTATACGCGAGCTGAGATGGGCATGCTGACATGCCAGATATCCCCAAAGACAGTGAAATGAGCGTCTGGTTCCTCTAGAATCCAGTCGACGCGTGGTTTCTCGAGGGACTTCAAGGGCCATTCCGGTATTTCGATCTGGTCAGACAGGACTTCTTGTTGGATTGGATTTGGATCATCCGGTGCGCGCTCGTTCAGCAGTTGAAGCAAGTTAAGATTGTGTGCGGTATAGCGCGTGTAATGTGATGGGGGAGATGGAAACGGATTGCGCAACTCGGCGTCTTCGTCGTCCATTGTCAGAATTCAAAATGTCACGGCGAGACGTGTGACGGCAGCGAACAGCAGCGAACCGGCTCGGACATCAGCTGGTGTTGATCACTTTCGATCAGTGCTGTGGGGAAATTAGGTTACTTCTATGCTCCATCCGGGATATATAAATATGGGGATGGACGTCTCCTGTCCTCCTCCGAGCTCTTTGACTTTACCCATCATCACTCTCTCTGTGCACCATGGAGTTCTCTGGCCCACCGCTCGCGCTCAATGCCATCCCCAATCTCACCATTCCCCAATTCACGCTCGACTACAACCATCCACTCAAGAAGCCTCGCGGAGCGAATGTACCTGTGTTCATCGAAGACGCGACAGGCCGGGGAATCACATTGGATGAAGTGCGTCGCCCGTCGCAGCCTTCGAAGCCTCTGCTTATTCGCTGTAGGCTCGGGCGCGAGTCCATCATCTGGCGAACGCGCTGCACACAAAGTTTAACATCGGTGCGTGTGGCTTGAGAATCCCATCACACCCACTGATACCTACCCGCAGCGGAGAACGATGTCGGTGCGTCCACCTCGCTCCAGTACTAGTATCACTATCACCTAAACTCCCTCTCAGTCTGCATCTTCAGTCCAAATGATATCGGTGCGTTGGGCTATCCCTCCTTCTCAGACCCCTCAAACTCTTCCCAGACTACCCTGTGTCCATTTGGGCCATCCACCGCTTAGGTGCTGTTGTCACGTTCGTACCTGGCCGACCGTTCTGTGTTTCGCTTCCTGACGCGCGCCGTTCCATAGCCCTGCTAACCCCAGTTACACGCATGAAGAGCTGCAGCACCAACTCGATCTCGCGCAGGCAAATACGATCTTCGTCAATCCTGCATCGCTGGGCACGGCGCTCAAGGCCGCCAAAGCTGTCGGCATCCCCCAAGACCGCATCGTTCTCATGTCGAGGAGCGAACGGCCCGAAGGATACGATAACATTGAATCACTGGTTGCTCTGGGAAAGACATCTGACATTACTTATACTGAAAGGGCCCTCGCTCCGGGCGAAGCAAAGACCAAGACGGTGCGTCGAAGCCAATGCGCTCGCGGTGTTGCTGGGTTCTGATTATCACAAGGCCTTCTTATCGTTCTCAAGTGGAACCACAGGTGGGTCAAAGTTCAGTCCTTAGCCTTGCGAAGCTGACATATTTGATAGGACGCGCGAAGGTGGGTTTATGTTCCTCCCAAGTTTAGCATCGCCCCAGTCCTCAACTTCTTCGTCGCCAGGCTGTCGTGATTCCTCACGCTGCGGTCATTTCCAATGTGGTTCAGATGGCCATTTGGTTCTCCCCGGAAAATGATGTGCACAAGAGGATGGCGCCTGGAGATGTCTCGTTAGGAGGTGAGTACGGGCATTATACCGATGCTCAGCTTGGAGCTGAGTCGGAATTTTGTAGCCCTTCCATTCTTCCGTACGTTTGTCTCGCCTTTGGGTATGATAAATCTTAACGGCTTAACTAGACATCTATGGCCTCGTCGTGACTGTAAGACTTTTTAGTGCTTCCTTAGCTTTCGCTAAACCAATCGACAGTTACACTTCATGCTCTTCAACGGCGTAGGGCAGTCGCTTTTGTCTCGTACATACAAGCTAACATTGAATAGATCTCAGTGGTTGTCATCCCCAAGTTTAACTTTTCGGCGTTCTTGAAGAGCATCGTGCGTCACAAAATCACGCACCTGTTGTAAGCGTGTTTGTCGCTTTTGTGTACCGCACCTCTCATTTTCATCAAGCATTGTTCCGCCCCAAGCTGTCCTCTTGACCAAGGTCCGTCCCGTCGACACCACCGTTGGCCCCGATTAACAAGTTCTCAGCACGCCGAAACGAAAAAGTACAATCTCGCACACGTAAAGCTTGTCATGTGCGGGGCAGCGCCATTGTCAGGCGACCTCGTAGAGGCCATGTCCAAGCTGTTCCCGGACGCCATGATTGGTCAAGGCTACGGTGGGTATTTCCAATAACCAACCCACTCTTTTTCGGCTCATTTCTATGGCACAGGGCTCACCGAGTCGTCCACAACGATTGTGATGCTAAACCCGAAGAAGAAAGTCGATACAATCGGTAGTGCTGGACGCCTGATTCCCGGTATTGTGGCTCGCATTGTGAAAGAAGATGGATCCCTGTGTAAAGAGGGTGAGCAGGGAGAGTTAGTTGTGAAGTCGCCTGCACTTGCGCTCCGATACCACGGCAATGAACAGGCGTACGATCTTTCTTTTCCTGTCTGTCCCATTGGTTTAAACTTCCCTCAGAACGGCGGAGACGTTTGTCGACGGCTGGCTTAGAACTGGGGACGAGGTCATCGTGAAGGACGGTGACTTCTTCGTTGTGGATCGACTAAAGGTATTTGCCCTTGAATTCGGGTCATATCGCGCATGTGCTGAGGACCCATAGGAAATGTTCAAGGTTCGCGGTTTCCAGGTTGCCCCAGCAGAGCTCGAAGGGCATCTGCTCACCCATCCTGCCGTTGCCGACGTCTGCGTAGTCGGCATTCCGGACGAGTACAGTGGTGAAATTCCTCTTGCGTTTGTGGTGCCTCAGTCATCTGCCGTCAACCTCAAGGATCCGTCTTCTGTCGCCAGTCTAAAGAATGCCATATCGAAACATGTGTCGGACAACAAGATTCAGTATAAGTGGTTAGCTGGTGGTGTCGAATTCATCGACGCGATTCCGAAGAATCCGTCTGGCAAGATTGTACGTCTTTTTTGCTTCACTCTTGTTGTCGTTTATCTCATTCATCTGAAGCTGCGTCGTATCCTACGGGCGCAGGCTACAAAGAACCGCATTACGGGATCGTTCTCCCTACAAGCGAAGTTGTAGAAAGGAGCGCAGGCTTAATACGCAATTGTAATGATACCCTCCCCCGATATTTTCCTGGATTTCCTTAGGCTAGCTATCACGAACGACGCTTGCCATAGTCAACACGCAAATTTTTTTGGTCACTGGTCATGACTGCTACTCAAGCATACCTTGGTCGTTGCTTCCGATGATCTGTGTGCTTACTAAGCACAATGAGTTGTGCATTGATCTTGCAGAAAATAGTATTGAATTTACCGGAACAATGAGTACAGAGGAAAACTACGACGTTCATACAATAAAAAGATCTGGCTTCATGCCCTGTACGATGATTAGCGCAGGTATTTTGATATGAATGGTTACAATTACCCTCCTACATAGACGCGAAACTAGACCAGCGAGCTGAATAATGGTGCCGACGCCTTCAAGTACTCGCATATGTGTGAATCCGACATCCTATAGGATAATGAGGATGGGAATTGGGGGGTGTGTTAGCTCTGTCTTACTTTCATGAACTCTAGCTTCGTGTATTCTGGAATCCTAAGGATAGAATTGGCATTTTAGACGGAGAAAATGTGAATTGAGGCTCACTCGTCGAAGGTCTTGACCACTCGGAAGATCGTTACGACGATGTCAATGGCGCTGTATCCTTGACCCCACAAACTGTTGAGCTTATCCATAGCAGTATTGATGTCATTCTTCATGCAAGCCTTGAGCATCGCCTGGACTAGAATGGGATGTGGTTGATCGCAGACTTTGAATACGTTCTCGCCGTTGACAAAACCGAATCCAGCTTGCGTAGACTGTAAGTTGTTGATCGCTTGACGCATATCGCCCTCAGACGTGAAGATGAGAGCAGCGAGTCCGTCATCATCATATTTGACCTGACTAGTGAGTTCTCTGGTTGGTCTCTATACTGTGTACACACCTTTTCATCGTCGCATATAGTCATAAGCCGCGCCAAGATTTCATGATCGCGTAGTTTTGCGTATCGCAGAATGGCACATCGACTTTGGATAGGTTCTATGATCTTGTTGCTCATGTTGCATGCAAGGCAGAAACGCGTCGTATTTGAGTATATTTCCATCGTGCGTCGCAGCGCTTGTTGGGCGCCGGCAGTCATACTAGAAGGACGCGTCAAAACGCGTCGAGGGGTTTGAAAACCACGCACCTGTCCGCTTCATCCAGAATAACGATCTTATGTCTTCCAGCAGGCAAAGTGACTTTCTTCTGTGCGAATGTCTTGATTTTGTTGCGGACAACATCAATACCTCTGCCAAAGGTTATCAAACAAGCTGCAGAGGAGTGATAGGATCGCACCTCTCATCTGACGCGTTCAACTCAAGTACACCTTCTTTGTACGCGTCGCCCAAGAGTTGGTGGGCCAAGCAGTGTATGCTGGTTGTTTTACCGATACCAGGCATACCCTATACATTTCAGTCAGACGGAAGAGTACTTAAAGCCCACGCACTGAAATAATAATATGCGGGCAGTTTCCGTCGCGTGCAATGACTTTCAGGCGCTCAATAGTGTCTGAATTGCCGACAACATCATCCAGTATATGCGGGCGATATTTCTCTACCCTAGAGGACGATTAGGAATAGCTGTATCTTTGGGGTATGGAGACGGACCAAGGCAGTTCGTAGGGGACATCCGAGGCGTTGTTCGCCTTTGAAGTCGAGGAAGCCATGGCAGGCAGAGTGGAGGAACGATCGAGCCATGTCGCGTCTTCGGCAGACCGGCTCGGCAATTTATGCATTAAACACCAAGGTCAAATTCAGGTCAAATCCTCGCCGCCTTCCACACCGTCGCATACAAATGGCCAGTCTCGCACGGTTGCCATGCCGGACCTCCATGAAGCGGAACTTGAGTGTGTATCACGCCCTCTGAACGGCCTCCTTGTTAATGTCAATACCAGCTGTTTCCTCGCGCCGTTTCCTACAAAATGAAGCGCAATCGTCTCGGCTGGCAAGCCATCTTGGTGGCCCGCGGGTCAATTACGAGTCTCTCGTTGAGAACACTGTCTACAAAATCTCCAATGCCATCAACCGCAAGTCTCGAATAACGACAGACACAATCCACTCCATTGTACGCGACTACAAACGCGTGAAGGATATGACCAAAGCTCTGAACGCCAAACGAAGTCTCCGGGCACAAAATAGCACAACCATGAAGCGACTCGCAGCGGAAAAGAATAAGGAGGCAATGGCGCCGTTGGTGGAGGAAGCCAAACAATTGAAAGTGGATATAACGGCCATGGAGAGTGAACTCTTTCCTCTGGAAGAGAGTCTGTTAGCACGGGCACTGCTTATCCCCAACGACACACATCCGGACGCCCCTCTGGGACCAGAATCCGCTGCTCGCGTTGTTTCCACACATGGCCCCGAACCACTCCCTGCCTCCCCATTACGAGACCACCTCACTATCGCACAGACACTCAAATTTATCGACTTTGAGAGCGGCGCGAACGTTGTCGGCGCTTCCTGGGGCTACCTAAAACAGGAAGTTGCGCTCCTGGAACTCGCACTCGTCAACTTCTCATTTGCTATGGCCGTCAAGCACGGTTATACACCCGTTCTCACCCCCGATGTGGTCCAAGCGGATGTTGCTCGCAGATGCGGATTCCAACCTCGCGACCCCAAAGTGAAGGGAGCAAAGCCCGACATGTACCACCTCGACTCTAGTCACACACCTGGCGACGCGGTCCATGATCTCGTTCTGGCCGCGACCGCAGAAATTCCGATTGCAGGGATGTTAGGGAACCGCTTGTTCCCGGAAAAGCGTCTGCCACTCAAGTATGTGGCCTTTGGACACGCTTTTCGCCCAGAAGCCGGTGCGAGGGGGGCAGATACGCGCGGATTGTATCGAGTACACCAGTTCTCCAAAGTTGAACTGTTCTCTGTGACGACGGCAGAGGCGAGCGAGGCTTTGATGGAGGAAATGAAGGCGTTGCAAATATCCATCTTCGAAGCCTTGGGCTTGACTTTCAGGTAAGGCATCTTCTCAGGTCGCTGGGAAGTTTACTTACTTTAGGCAGGGTCCTAGATATGCCCACCGAGGAACTAGGTGCCAACGCATATCGCAAATACGATATCGAGGCATGGATGCCTGGTCGCGGCAGCTGGGGCGAAATATCATCCCTCTCAAATTGCACTGACTATCAGTCGCGCCGGCTCTGGCTCAAGTATCAACACAAGGAGCATCAGAATCTTTACGCACACACGCTCAACGGCACAGCTGCAGCGATACCGCGCCTCATCGTCGCGCTTATCGAAAACGGCGCACAGTTCGACGAAAACGACTGTGTGACACATATCAACCTTCCAGATGTCTTGAAGCCATACTGGCTCGAGGCCAATCCTGGGGAGCGAGATCTCATTCGCTGGGTGTAGGATGTGAAATAGCACTACTTCCCAGTCTTCATACCTATTGTACATTACAAGCTCACCACTACTCAAATACATTACTAGATATCCGAGACGGTGACCGTCCCTGCTCTTTAGCCAGCCTGCTTAATCCCTGAACGGGTCAGCAAATGGATCTTCGTCATCAACGAGCTTGGAATTGCTTGGCCCAGTCTGTGCACCACTACCATATCTTTCCTCATCCGAGTCGTAATATCTCAGCTTTGCGCCTTGCTGGTTCTTGTGAGTTTCCTCGTCCGAAGATGCATAGTCACTGAAATCAGAGAGAGAGCCACGGGATTCCCGGTTATTGTAGGAAGGCTGCGATGCCGACGAAAATGACGAAGGGCGCATAGGCTCCGGGAGATTCGTAGAGGACGAACCCAAGAAATCGATATCTTGGAGGTCGGAAAACACTGCGTCCTTGCCTTTGTGACGTTGGACGGCAGCTCGCTGCTTTTCCTGCAGCTTGTACACTTCACTATCGCCTGTCATGTGCACCTTCGCCATCCCTTCGGTAACGTCCTCTGTTGGTTCTGGAGGTGCGGATACACCTGTCACGACGTTATCGTATAGTTCCAAGGATTGGATGATGCGGTCGTTCGTCTCGATGAGAGTGCCAATGAGCTCCTCGTTCTCAACCAACTAGAGCGGTGGTCAGAATTAGCACTGGAGACACAAGTGGGGGCTGCTGTGGCTACCTGAACGTAGCGGACGATCTGTTTCCGTATCAACTTGGTCTTTTCTAGACATTCCTGGACGCGCGCATTGGACTGAACACTATCGTTATCCGTGTTGACTAGCTGACGCGAAGTGAGTATTGGAGATGGGAAAGTTACGGGCCAAACATACAGTTATTGCGTTCACAAGATTGCTCGAGGCTTGGGAAGCCTCCGCAATGCTAGACAGGACTTTGGGCTTCTCCTACAGAGGGTATTAGTTTGGCTAATTTGGGAGAACGGGGGCACGGCGAACGAACCTGCTCGAAATTGAACGGAGCACGTTTGGGCTTCAGTTTGTTCTTGGCTGCATACTTCGCCTTCTTCCTGTTCTCTTCCTCTATCCGCGCACGATCCTTCGCTTCCTGTTTCTCCTGGGCCTTCCGTTTCGCCTCTTCAAGCTTACGCTTTTGAGCCTCGGTGTCAACAGGAGCGGGCTCGAAGCTCCTGGATTCGCGAGAGGCCTGTTGGTACAGCGATGAGAATATATGCATGGCAGGGTCGCCGTGGAACTGGTCGTGCCAAGATTTGAGGACCGCGATCAGTTTCTTCTTCACCCGCTTGTCAGTCGAGCTGTCCGATGCCAGATGTCGAAGCGCATCCGTGAGTTGTCCATCGGCGAAGGTCGCTGGTGCATGTAAGAGACAAAATGTGTAGTGGAATGAGAGACACACATTTGAATTTGTCTCCGCAATTCTCCACCAGCGCTTTGAGGATCTACGTCCGAATGCATTGGGATGACACGGGGCGTGTGAGGCAGATGGATGAACGCACAACAAGCCCGCGATATTGTTGGTGAGGAAGGCCGTGCTTGAGTTTCTTGCGAATTGCTCGTGAAGCCTCTGTGGGGCTGATGGATGGATTGAATGAAGACTCTTGAGACACCAACACCTTGTGTGAGTACGTACCCAGCTTGGGGCTGAAGGTTGATAGAGTCAACAAGCTCTGGAATGCTGATAACATGGCCTTGAGTGCATGCGGAAAGCGATGAGTGGGACAATAGTACCCATCATATGCCTCTTCGGCGACGTTGTTCGCTGTCAATATCTCTATCCAGTCGGTGATTGAGGACTACGAGCTGCTCAGAACCAAACAGTGCTGGCCGTTACAGCCTACGCACATGCGGTTTCTCAGTGCCAAATATTTGCTTTGCCAGGCTGAATCCCGACATCGTAGACTTGAGGTGGGTGAGGCGACTTCGACAAGCTCGTTCACGATGGGAAGATGGAAAGAAGGACAATCCGGCGTGGGAACATATCCGATTTGACGTCACCGACGGATCCCGTCAATTAAACCACGCAGAAATACATGAAAACGGGCGTAAAACTACACATGGACATGTCAAGCCTACATGCACTATCATCGCCTTCTCTCTGGCTTCCATTTGTACACACGAGGACTGTACGTCTTCGGTGCTTGTTGTTTCGGCACCAACGACTTGCCCTTGCGCGCGTCCAAAGCATCCTCATCGTCGACCTCTGCGGGAGGCTGGCCGTCCACAAGCTCTATCCCTTTCAATTTTTTGCGCGCACCCTTACCCATCATGAGGCGCTGCATCTCGAATTCACGCTCTGTATATCGTAACTGTTTGTCACGATACAGGCGCGCTGCGAGGTCGCGTAGGAGAGACTTGCGGTGCGCAGAAGCCTGGGAAGCAGTGTCCAGAACCGACTTCTTTGCACTACTGTCTTCAGCCGCCAGATCGCTGGCTTTCCGCTTTTTGGATGGGCCCGCAACTGGGGCGCTTATCCAGCCTAGGTCTTGCGGATGTTCAGTCGCAATAACAGAAGGTTCTGATACTAGAGAGGGAGTAGCTGATTTTTGCGCTTTGGGCACGGTTAGATAACGAAGATTGACTTGAAATTGAATCTCACCTTCGACACCATCGTCCACAAAAATAACATGACGTCTCTTCGATTTGGGTTTTGTCTTGGAAGGCTTTGGTACCACGCCCGCTTCTTGAAGAACCTCAAGCTCTTCCGGGTCCATCTCATCCACATCATCCAGAAGGTTTGCCATTGACGAAAGCTGGGATTTGAGCTGGTCAATTTTCTGGAATCTGGTCAGTACATCCAGTATGGAATCAACCGCATACACACCTTCTGCCCGGCCGCACGCTGCGTTCGAACATAGTTCTCGTCCTGGGTCTTGAGCAGCCTGACCATATCGGTAGGCAACGCAACATTGCCTCGGTCTTGAACATGCACACCAGCCTGGCCATTTTAACCAAAGGAAAGCAATGAACGATGGCGAAGGAAATCACCTTGGTCCTCTCCTTGTTCATAGAAAAGTAGAACTCATCCTTATTCCGCTCTGAAGCCTTCTGCCTCAACCGGGTGAGCCTGTCCTGCTTGTTGTGATAGTCCCGCGCGCGAAGAACATAATCCTTGTGCTTCTCGAGTATTCCAAGTTTGGCCCGATGAGAAAGTTGAGAGCGTTCTTTGTGATTCCTCCTGTGCAAGGAGTTTCTCAGTGAAGAGGTCATGGTGAACCAGATAGTGAGTGTATGAATCCAAAGAACGAATTAGTTAAACGCCGGAAAAGATCAAAAACGGGTCACGCACCGGTCACGCAGCAATTTCATCCGCATTTCGTCACTATATTCGGCCGTAGTTTGACCATTTCACTCAAGTATCTAAGGCCAATCTCCTCTGTGTGGTGTGCAAACTTTGCTTCGTAGGACGCCATGAGCTTCCAACACTTCCGTCTGGGCGCAATGCCAATGCCACTCCCGCCACATCTCATGCAACAGCAACCAACATCGGATTCGGCGTACACGGCTCCCACGCAATCAACTTTTGCTGCGAATACTCACGTATTTTCGTCCTCATCTGGTCAAAAATTGGCACCTGCTTATGGCACCGGCGACGACGATGGCTACAATCTCACGTTCGAGAATCTCGATGCATTCAATGCGTGGAGGGAGAAAGAAGAGCTCGAGCAGATGGTCGAGTTCATCAAGGTTCGCGATAACAGCGACACTCGGGCGCATAACTCACAACGTTAGGGTGATACTCACGGCAGCAAAGCCGTCCCACCGCGCTTCAAGGATCATACAAAGCTTGTCTGTGCGCGTCATGCCCGGAGTGGGCGCAAGAAATACGTGAAGAAACACCCAGAGCGTGTGCGGAAAGTCCCAAGTCGCAAGGTGCGTCTATACGCTGTTAGTGCTCGCCCATTCAAACCATTATCAGCTGGATGGAATTGGCTGTCCAGCAACGATAAGCTTCAAGACCTATTTCGACAAGGAGGAAGTACGGGTATGCTGTGCGTCGTTTCGCTAGCCAACTTTCACTTGTCCGCAACTTAAGGCCCACCCTAGACATATCCCAACACTCACATGCGGTTGGGCTCGATAACTACCCCTTCACTCGTCGTGGACGTCGGGCGGCACGTGAGCAGGAGCGAGACCGCGCCATCCAGAACAAGAAGGACAATGCCAATTCGAACGGCAGCGACACTCAGCAACCCATCGCTTCAACCTCCTTCATGCAATCTGAGCCCGAAACGCCTCCCGAACACCATATGCATTCGCCCCCGCAGCACGTCCCGCAACAGCCCCACATCATTCAACAGCCTACTGCTCAATACCCCTCGATGATGCCTCAGGCCTTCCAACCCGTCCCAGCCCAGCCAGCGCCTCAGTACGGCTACATGCCCCAGCCTCCGCCGTATGGTGTTCCTGCTATGCCGCCTCCTCCAGTGGACCAGCCAATGGGGCAAGACAGATGGCAAAACATGCAATCTATGTTCAATCAACTACGGGATCAGTCGCGGACCTATCCATTCAATACAGCCAGTGTTGCCTTGCTTGAGACCTCGCTAATGAGGCTCATGTTCGAGTGTCCGCTAGCTTTTGCACCTCCGCCGCATGCGATGGTACCGGTCGCAGGTAACCCAATGCCAATGCAGCAAGACCATCAAGACAGCGACTCGGACGATTCAGAAGGGAGCCGCTGAACGTGACTACCATGGCCTCACTGGACTGTATTCCCTCGGTGTAACTTTTATTTTACTTCTGGACTGGCATTTACGCCATGTTGCCCTGCATACCCATCTAATCATTTGGCAACCGACTGGAGTATAACCAATGTAACGATGCTTGGTCTGTGTACTATGCAGATAATCAAATACTTGTGTCATACAACACTTAGAGCGTGGGCATACTATACTTACTATAGTGTTGGGGAGATGTGTAAACCACTACGCAGTCCAAACAATAAGTTTGAATGATTTGATGGCGGACCAACTTGATCGAACTGAGTGGCACCTCCGATTTCAGAACTCATCATCGTCGATGTCCAATATCACTGTTCACGCCGGCATGGTTCAGTGGTCAACCAGCCCCCCTCATCCTCATAACCTCCAGTTCAATCCCCCTTAGTACCCAAGCTGCAGACGATGGCTCCTTGGGGAAAAGAGGGGTTGTTCCACCTCCCAATACCTTCTACTATCGAGAAAGCACCGCTCAGTGTCGCGACTAGAGTGTGGGCCTATCGGAGCGGATTTGGGTTGTGGTTCAATATCCCGAACAAATATGAGATACCCGGGCAGGAGGGTGCTTCTACCAACCCATGGATATGGGTTCGGTATCGGCGCTCAGACCCCTCGGGAAGGGATCCCATCCAA
>KN880728.1:0-27444 GCA_000934385.1 Cylindrobasidium torrendii FP15055 ss-10
ACTTGCCTCCATGTCTTCTGCCCTCCAGAGTACCCGCCTATATACTGCCTATGTTAACTATAGACTTACTAGTATACTACTAATAAATGACTTTTCCCACTAAACAAACTACTTGATGAGCGACCAGGAATATTTGCCTCAGAATTGCAGTGAAATGTGCCGTGATTTCATGAGAAACTATCTGTCAAAAACCTTGTCTGCTTCACTGAGAAACCTAGTGAAAGACCCTTGGTCTTCGAAATTCTAGACCCAGTGAAAGTGAAAGTTTTCACTATGGATTTCACAGTGAAATTGTACAGGTTTTTTTCACAGGGTACCCTGTGAACCCTCAGGGTTCCTAGGTGAGTCTCACCATGAGTTACGGTGAATTTCACGTCTAATCTACGTGAGATGCATTGGTTTTTTCACGGGGTTTAGTGCACGCAGTGTCACAAACTTCATCGGGCATGCATCGCGCTGGGTTATAATTTCGGTCTACCTACGATTTTTTCGCAATCCACATGACGACGTGCACCGCTTGCAGTTCTACTACTCCTATATAAGGAAACTTTCCCATTGACTGAGTACTACATTGTACGATGGCACACTCTGCCGGTTCTAACTTCTCGGAGTATTTCGAGACCCGTGCAAGGCATGAGGGAGAATTGAAGTTTTCGATGAAACTGACTTCTACTCTGTGATTTTGCCAACTTGGCAATCTTGTTGCGACCGAAATTCCTTCCATGCATACTTAGTAGGCTGTGCCGCTGTGATGATGTACTAGATCCTTTGCTCTTTGGCTTCTCTTCTGTATCCAAGGAAATATTAGAGACGGCTCTTTTTTCGCTACGGCCAAAATACAAGGGTCAAAGTTTTGATTGACCTTACATTGGTACAGCATTTATAGACCTTTGACCTAAAGAATCCAATCAGCGGATCACAATCTTTCTCGCCCGAATGATCGGCCTCTTTCTTCTTTCCATCACCACGACCCCGAGGGCCCAATACCACCGAAAAAGGATAGGACACGACCCCGTGCAACATGTTACTGTCCACAGGTGTTCAAGCGTGGGTCTGCGTCGATGGCGTCCGCTGCGAGGAATTCCAAGAAACAGTCAGTGAAAATGGACGCGATGTGACGTGCTGGATAGCGTCTGAGGCGGGAAAGGTGCGTCTGCAAAACCTTGCAATATTCTTCTTTCTGACCCCGCGCTTAGACGTTCTCGATACATTGGACCGACGTCCCGGTTGACCAGACCGCATATATGCTCACTATTGACGGGGCGTCCGTGGGAGGAGTATGCTGCAAAGATCCCAATGGGCGTCGGATAGAGAACACAATGACCGGGCGGCGTGTCGCGGCCACTGAAGAACGACCATTTATGTTCGCGCCAATAAAACAGTCTGGTATGTTGATATTCATAGCTCTCCTGTAAGCTTGAACTCGCCGCAGATGATGAAAGTTTGCTCTTGAACTCTATCGAAGGCGTCGGCGAGATTAAAATCAAAACCTATACCGCGCACTTCACACCCACCCACCCGACCTACAAGCAGCCCGATGCTCAGAAGACCTTCCATGAGCGTATGAAGAAGGGCGTCGACCATCAAACATCGTGCGTCCTTCAAATGCACTGTACTTGTCCCTCGCCTCTCCTGACACTATTTAGATTCGGCGAGGCCAGGTATTCTCCCCCAACATCCGGTGTCTCGTACATCCCTACACAAATAGGGCCAATATATTCTCTTACCTTCAAATACCGTCCTCTGAGTGCGTGTGGTAATTGGAAGCTGGGTGGCACCCTACTAACAGTACCGCGTAGATGTTCTGCAGGCTCACGGTATCGCGCCTCCACCCAAATTCGTAGACGTGAAACCAGAGAAGAAGCCAGTTGTGCATGACAGCGACTCGGAAGTTGAGATTATTGAGGCAAAGCCCACGGTGCGCATCTGCTTCACGTTTAGAAGTTATTTCATTCATTACATTTCGCGAATAGACTTCAGTCAAGCGCGAACGCAAACGCAAGACCAGCAGCCCCGATGTAAGTTTGTACTTGGTTTCCTAATGCTTTCTCCGCTGACAAGAACTAGCCTAAAGTGAAGACCGAGAGTTCGCCTCAGCACAAGAAAGTTAAAAGGGAACCTGTGAACTCAAAGAACGACGACATCATATATATTTCCGATTGACTAGGATTTGGGTGTGTCTGGATGATTTCTGGCTTTAGCTCCTTTGTTATGCACATAACTCGACGAGCATCTCTTCCAGTTCTGCGGGTTACAATGGCGCGAAGTTCGAAGCACGACAAGGCTCTGGTGAAACATGTGTGCGAGTATTGGAAGTCTATGTGCAGAGATTTGATTATCTCAAGCTGTCAAAGGACTAGCGTCTTTAGCCTCAGGCCCGTACAGCGTACAGTCTGCGACGTCCTAATAGTATGTGACCGATCTGTTGACAACCAGTGTGGATTGCGCCCATTCCTTGCCGCGAAAAGCACTTTGGATTCTCATGTGTTTTTGAGGGGGATTCCTATATCTTCTTCAGTAGGCCTGGTCGAACTCGAACTTAGCTTTGGTTTGGCTTTAAAAATCAAATGGCCTTGGGCAATGCCATCAACGGATCACGACCGCTCTGCCGATTCCGGAGTGATCGGCATCCTGCCTTCTCCCATCACCACGCCCAATACCACCGAAAAGGGATAATTCGCGGCCCCGTGCAACATGATACTGCCTACCGGCCTTCAAGCATGGATCTGCGTCGACGGCGTTCGCTGCGAGGAATTCCAGGAAACAGTCAGTGAAAATGGACGCGATGTAACATGCTGGATACCGTCCGAGGCAGGAAAGGCGCGTCTGCAAAACCTTGCAATATCCTGTTTTCTGACCCCCTACTCAGACGTTTACGGTACACTGGACCGATAGTCCAGGCCGCCAAACTGCATACGGACTCAGCATTGACGGCGCTCCTCGCGGAGGACGAGCCTGCGTGAACCCGACTGGTCGTCCAGTCAAATACACCAAGTCTGGAGAGCGTATCTCTGCCACCGCAAAACGACCTTATTTGTTCGCACCAATACAGCAATCCGGTATGATGACATTCACGGCTTTGCTCAAGTCTCACCTCGCCGCAGACGATGATGATTTGCTCTTGAACTCTATCGAAGGCGTTGGCGAAATCAAGATACAAGCTAATATGGCACGCTTCAGACCTAGCGCCCCGGTTTTCAGGGATGTCGGTGCTCAGAAGACATTCCACGAGCGTACGAAGAAGGGTATCGACCACCAAACCTCGTTCGTCTTCGTATCCTTTTTCCCTTGTCCATTTCGCCCTGAAGTTACCTAGATTTGGCGCTGCCAGGTATTCGCGTGCAAAATCTCTCGACACCTACATCCCCATACCATTAGGACCTCCATCCTGCCTCATATTCAAGTATCGTCCGATGAGTACGTAGAGTTTGAACGTTGGGCATCATCCAGCTAGAGGTGGCATACAGATGTTCTCCAGGCAAACGGCATCACTCCTCCATCCAAATTCGTTGACGTGAAGCACGACAAGAAGCCTGAGATATACAATGGTGATTCGGAAGTCGAGATTATTGAGGTGAAGCCCAAGGTGCGTTACCGGGGTGTGAGTGTGATTTCATTCATTTATCCCGCGAACAGGTTTCAGTCAAGCGCGAGCGCAAACGAAAAGCCAGCAGCCCCGATGTGAGCTTGTCTCTAGCTTCTTACTTAGCCCTCCGCTGACACGAAATAGCCCTTAATAAAGGACGAGAGCTCGCCTCAGCACAAGAGAGTTAAGAGGGAACCTATGAACTCGAAGAACGACGATATCATATACATCTCCGATTGACGAGTCTTTGCCCGCCCTATCTGGCCGAGTCCGGTAGCTGTATGTGCTTGCAAAGACATAACGCAGATTGACGCTCGCCAGGCTTTTGCACACCAGCGCGCGCCCCGAGTCCTCTATTCTTTCCAGTACAGATCAATATCGAAACGTCCCTGCTTTCTTATGCAATTACTCAATCACATACATGGCCTTTCCTCAGCTGTCGGTGCCACAACCTCCGAGTTATGTTGGAGGTTCCAATCTTGGCGCCGTGTTTTGAAGGTTTAGAATGGCATAGCAAGTCCGGGTGTTTGAGAGATGTTTTTCTTGACGTAAATGTTCCCAGGACACGGGGGGCAAGGACTGCGTTCGGCTAGCTATGTTTCGCACTGAGAAGTCGAATTGGAGCTTCCCTGCTAATCGAGATTTAGTCGCGGCTGAAGTTCATATAAGAGCCTGAGGTTGGCCACTTTCTGTGTTACGGTGACTGTCCCCTTGTTCTACCCTCACCATGGTCATAGGTGTACTGCGCGCTGTCGGCAGCCAGGTTCTCCTGCCTTTCTCAGGGTATCCAGTGATAATGCCCTTCAAGAAACGTGCAATGGGGCCGATCATCTTTGTATTTTCGGTCGGTCTCCCTATCTTGACAACCAGAGATATCTGACTAGAAATGTAGATATCAACTCTCATCGGAATCGCAATATTCAACCTGCTTACTCAAGGGCATGAACTGACATCGTCGTACGTCGTACTCTTGGACCGTCTTCAGCCGCACCGTCTTACGCGCACACCCTACAGGACCGTCGTATTGCAGAAGTTCTATGGCGACAGAAGCCCTCTGAAGAACGAGAGCTCTACGACGACATGCCAATCTAGCTTGCTGGACGTGACCTCGAGTTACTATACACGCAGCGATACAGGCTCCAATCAGCGTATATCTCCCGGCGCATTCAAATGGACAATCAATGCATTCGACCCCGACGATGCGCTAGATACGGTACAGGGCGCCTACAGTGGCGAGCGCCTTTCATGCTTTGTATGTGGCTTCCGTGTAACTGACCGCTGTCCGCTGATGACCGTCAGGCTGGGAGCATGGGCCTGACATACTACTTCGTGGGAAACACGTACCTCTACGGGTAAGTGAATGCATAAACAGTCACCTCGGTTCTCACGACTTTGAAGCGTCTGCGCCAAGTGTGAGCTTATGGATCGCCAGGCCGCTACGTACGGCGGGGCATCGGGAATCAAGATCTTCGATATCTGTTCGAATTACAACAGACATTTTGACAAGTACGAGTTCCAGCGTGCCATGCAGGCTTCTTGCAATGCTTACGCACTTTATAGCTGGCCCGGGTTTACCAAGTCAGTGCAGAACAGAATCGACGGACTGATGGGGTATGCCGTTTAGCAAATGCTGTATGCAGTAGCTAACCACCACATTGCGCACAGTGAATTGTCTACAAAGTATGAGGACCTCGCCTTCGCGCCAGGAGAGCTACCCAGCGAAGCGTACGAGGACCCCTCCCCATCCATCATGAACCGAACAATCGAACCCAGCATGATAGAGTTCATCAACATCTGGATCGGCGACGTGAACTACTTCAACAAGACGCGTCGGGATGGTTCCTCACCACCGCCCTGTCACAACAGCGAGTACTGTTCAAATGGGACGTACAATGTCGTCAAAACGAATGGCCAGCTCGATGAGAAGCATGAATACGATGACCTCAGCATGCTGTTCAATCTCACGGGAAGCCTGACTGACGACGGGCGTACACCGAGCGGGGTCTCCCTTCCAGTTTCCGGGGTCGGTTCCCTTCAACCTGAGAAAGCATTCGATGGGGATGTCAGTCGACTTCCGGGAGTCTTGCCAGACCTCTTTGATAACCTGTTCGCTCTTGTGGGATACCTTTTCGATGCCGCGCTTCACGATTTGGACGATAGGGCGCTTGCGACGTCGTTTATCTGTACAGAGCAGACGTCGAAGTGGAAGCCTGCGCTGTCCCTGCTTGCGGTTGTACTGGGTAACTCTCTGAGCGTGTTCAGTGTTGCGCTCACTGTGATGATTGCGGTATGGGATTTTCATCGCATGGTCAAATTTGTATGCTGAATGGTATACACAGATAGCGGCATTCATCGATGGGAGACTGCGCCCTTCTCCGCCTCAAATCCCTCTAGTTTTGAGGAGAAGTAAACGGGGATCGGCAGATTCGACAACCCTTTCCGGGACACCAACAGAGGCATTATTTAGGAGCCATGACGAATGGAATCCCGATAAACTTTACTTTGGGCAGAAGGAGGATAGGGCTGCGCCAACCCGATTATCAGTGATGCCTCTGCTGGGGGAGTGGCCGAGGTCTGCTTCATCGCATAATTCAGGCGGGGCGGATGAATGGGCTTGAGATATGTAGGGAGAATTTTGTGGAATAAAATGTATGTATCTATTAATTTTTGTGCTTTACATCGAACACTTGATTTTGTACCTGGACTCTAGCGCTCAAGCTCGGAACGAGAGAAAACAGAGTATCATTCATACGGTAATACATACCTCTCCAATAAAACCTGATAAATATCACCTATGTGGTACAATGCGAACCCGATGAAACTTCAATGGAAGATCTCGATCATGAACAATGAATGTGAAGTATCACATGTGTTTGGGCAAATATCATTCTCACTACGCCCCAATCAGTACCATCGTCGATATGTTTTGACCGGTGGTCCTTGGGTTCAACATATTTGCTGTCGGCGCTCAACGCCCTCTGAATGAACTATGACAGACAGATTCGCTGACTGCTGCTTATGATAACGCCACGCGTGACAACCCCTGCGAAATGTTATAATGTAATTTTTCAATCTCTGAGATTTTGTGCCTTTGAATCGCCCAAGGACCGTGCAACTGTCCGATGAGCATGGGCAGGCCAGACACTATGTATCCTTTGAATACAGGGCAAAGCGAACTTTCGGAGACATTAAGATGTAGATGAGCGAGTACATTTGACGAGAACGTTTGGATTCTTTTGGGCGTAAGACTTAAGTAGCGAGTGTTTGTCTTTTGATCCGGTGCGAGCACGTGCTAGCTTCGGGGTCAGACTGATCGGCGAGTCAGTTGATTCTTGCCACTTCGACCGCTTTCCATCGGACGGGACTCGCTGCAAAATGCGCATTCACACTGGACTCGAAGCTTGGGTATCCATCGAAGGGGAACGCTGCGAAGAGTATGGACAGACACTCGCCGCCAACGGACGCGACGTTACATGCTGGATAGCCTCAGAGGCAGGCAAGGTGCGCTATACACTCAGGACGATGAGACCAATTCTAAGCAGCTTGCAAGACCTTTTCTGTCCACTGGCAGGACAGACCAACCCAACAGATGGACTATGCACTCATTATCGACGGCGTTGACATTGGTGGCAAATGCTGCGTTAACCCGACCGGGCGTCTGGTGTCCATGGATATGACGGGGACGCGTATATCCGCCATAGAAGAGCAGCCTTTCATGTTCGCGCCAATTAGACAATCAGGCGCGTCTTTTTCCCGGCTCAAGACGTCGCAATGCTGACATTATTGCAGATGATGAGTCGTTGCTTCTCAACTCTGTCGAGGGCGTAGGTGAAATCCAAATCAAGACGGGGACCGCACGCTTCCAACCCGCTATTCGTACATATGCGCCTCCACCCTCAGGGAAAACATTCCACGAACGCATGAAGAAGGGGATAGATCATCAAACATCGTATGTGTACAAGATCCAGCTTAGTTTTTGTTATTCAGGCCACTACTAGATTCGGGGCTGCAAAGTTAGTTGCTCAAGAAAGCGTCACAGCATACAGGCCTGTCCCTGTAGGCGTCCCCACCATGCTTACATTCAAATACCGACCACTAAGTGCGATTAATGCGACCTCTCTGCCAAGCACTCTCTCATGCGTTACCAGATGTATTGCAAGCCAACGGCATAGCGCCCCGACCCAAGACTATTGAAACCAAACCTGTGGTTAAACAACCTGCCATTGAAGACGATGATTCAGAGGTGGAAATAGTCGAAACCAAGCCCAAGGTATGTCACGTATCTTTCTATAATCCACTTTTTCTCATGGCTCGAATAGACCTCTGTCAAGCGCGAGCGCACAGACGTAGGCCTGCCGATGAATCTTTTTTTCAATCTTTCTTGACGCTTCACAGGTCGCTGCACAGCACGGAGGGTCTCCCGCGCGCAAGAAAGTGAAGAGGGAGGCTGCTCCGAAGATACCCAGCGACGATATCATATACATCTCAGATTAATCGACACCCATTTAGGAGGAGGGGACATTTCCCTTCACTGCTTATTATTTCTACTATTTTACCACATACATGTAAGTGGACGACGACCTTCTCTCATCCGGTTTTTTATACCCGTACTGTACTCATCTAACACAATCTAAAGACAGCTTCTATAGAACTCGAAATGTGATAATGATACACTGTTGTTCCGCCATGGCAAAGCTTAGGATCCCACTGAGGCCAAAATTCAGATGCAAGGCGTGACATTCGTGTAAGGGTAATAATGAAGTCGTGCTACTAATACTAGGAAGAGGGAGGTTGTTTAGTTGAACTAAGGATGTCAGATGGTTAGTCGTTTGAACATTATACTTGTACATATGGGACTCACGCAGTCGCCGCAAGCCGCACGGTCAGCCATGCAGACAGTGCCAGAGTCGGTGACCTCGACGCGTCCATTGACAGTGCCCTTCGACTCCGAGCGGCAGCCCAGGATCTGTCCAACGGCAGTATGGACGTCCTCCCCTGCAGCGAAAGTGAGTAACTTGTTGCAGATAGCGAGTGCAAGGACAAGACATACAAAGCGGGGACCTCCAGGAGGTGTAGACGCAGCACTTGCCGTAGCAAGTCGGGTTATACTCGAGCGTGGTACCGGAGTGGCAGGTCGCGCCCCAGGTCGCGTCCTGGTAGTACGGCCAGTTGTCAAAGAGGTGCTGGCAGTCGGACAGCGTTGCGTCTCCAGCGACGCCGCACTCAGGCTTGTTCGCGTTGTTGGTTTGGCGCGCGCCGATGCTGGTGGCGTTGGTGAACTGGATAGAGCTTGGCGCTGCAACGGCAGAAGAGACGAGCACGAAGAGGGCAGCGAAAGAAGTGAAGGTCTTCATGGCTGAGGTGGTGCTTCAAGAATGAATAAAAGGTAGAGCTGGTGAAGATGAAGGATGAAGAGGCTCTGAAGTCCTACCATCGGGGATCCCAAGGTCTTTATACCTTCTGCGAGGACGCGCAAGGTGAGTCGTTGAGATTATTGTAACCACAGAGACACGCACCCGGACAATTATTTACCATGACGGCTGTTTTGGGCTCGAATGCTGGTCTGCGCATGCCAAACATGCACAGAAAACAACGGATTTTCGGTGACGTTTCAAGCTTATTTCTTGCATGCAAGGATTCGGCTTTTTGACTGGTAAGTAGTTGACTTGTATTGGTAAATTGGAGGACGTGGCTGTAAACCAATATAGTAGACGACTCCCACAAAGAAATTGTAGACGACTGTACCAGAGGCCACCTGCAACAAATGCGTTTGAGGCTACGGGAAGGGTCCCGAGAAAAGCCATCGCCGATCCACTCTCGGCCCCATGTTCAAACAAAGCAAGCAAGTTACGTAAGAAAAATTGATATGAAACTCGTCGAAATGAAGCAAATGATGTGCGCAGCGCGCGCTTTCGCGACGACCGCGACGACGGGGCTCCACAAACGATGGAAACTTTCATCCGATAGGCCTGATGCTTTGCAACACGCTGAACTAGGCTGTGGACGCGACTGTGGTATAAAAGCACTGCCAAATTCTGAGTCTAATCCCCAGCACCCAGCTTCCATCTTCTTTTCGACGCTGCTGCCTTATTCTTCTTATTCTTACTTCTTCACTCCGCTCTTGGCATCTCTTTTCAACTTCACAATGTTCGCCAAGTCTGCTTTACTTCTCGCCTCTGTTATGGGCATTCAAGCTGCGTCTCTGCCTGGTCTCCTTCCAGCGCGTGGATGGGACAACCACATTAGCTGTGGTACCACTCAAGATGCGAACCTCTCCGCTTGCCAGTCGCTCCTCGACAACTGGCAGCAGGACCTCCGCGACACCCTCCACTGCACCTACCACGCCACGGGCTCCGCCTGGAATGTCGCGTCCGTTGAAGGCTGTAAGTCCCCAATGTCTCCTGCTCGATTTCTGCTCACTTGTTCACAGGCTCGGTCTACATCACCAACATCAACGCTGAGTCGAGCGCCGTCAAGGAAGCCGTTCAGGCTCTTATGGGCTGCGCGGCTGTCGACAAGGGCAAGGTCAACGGCCTCACCACCTTGAGCGATGGCTCTGGCGTCTGCATCGGTGGAAACGATGGCTGCGGCGAGTAAGTCCTTCTTTTGATTTCACAGGAATTGCGTGCTCATTATTATCAGCTGTTTCGACGATGGGGACTTCAACCCTCCCAGGGCACGCGACGTTGTTGAGGTCGAGCCCCGCCAGAAAGCCGACATCGCGGGCAGCATTGCCGAGCTTGTCAACGCCATCCTCGGTGGACACTCTGCCGACGACACCGCGCGCGCGAACACCGTCAAGAACGTGCGCGATGGGCTTGCGGACGAGTACAAGAGGAACGTCGTCGTCTGCCACACCGACCATGAGGCGCACTGGGACGGTGTTCAGGGCGTCGACTGGTACCACGAGCACTTTGAGGTCGATATCCAAATTGGTGGTACCATTGGCTATGAGGTGAGCACATTCTCGCACAGTAAGGAGCAGCGTCTAACTCTTTCATAGGTGTACGTCGCAAAGGGCGGAACCTTCAAGCGCAAGGGTGACGGAGGCGAGATCAACTGGGGCTGGAACGGTGTCCTTGCGAGGGACTCGGAGGAGAATGGTTCCAAGCTCACCTTTGCTACTCGCTAGATCATGATGAGGATTTTACGACACGAGCTTACCTTTCACCTAATGCACACACGATTTATTATTTTTTCCTCACGTTGTCAATTGCAGGCGCACAGTTCGCTGAGTGCGCTGTTGAACTGCACTTACCGTTGTCCCTTCAAGATGTGAGGCTCCTCGTGCTACTTCTGTTAGTAGAAGCTATCAAAGTGCATAGGTCAAATAGTATACAGCAGATCAACTGCAAACACTAGCACCGGGCTACGAAAAACGAACATACATACATAGGTTTTGCTAATGAGCTACAGTTCAATGATTTCTTACCCTCAAGCACCGCTTGACATAGACCTCCATCGCCTCACCGAAATGCGCCGGACCCACGGTCATTTCCACTTCCAAGCCACCTCCCAAAGCACGCAAGGTACTCCCAGCGACATGAATAGCATCACCGAGAACGTCCCAACGCTTATGAATCGGTACGTCCTCGGGCGGTGCACACGAGCACTCCCTTCCCGACCGAATGGCATAGAATGCTGTCGGGCACATGCGGTCCTTTAACTCGACATGCAGTATGAGCTTCTGGAGACGGCAGTTGGACCTAGCGGTATGTGCGAGGTAGTACAGAATATCGGTGACCCAAGCGATATGGGTGGGGTCTGGACGGACAGCGACAACACGACGAGAAGCAGCATCGTGCTCATCGAACACCTTGATGATAACATGAAGCTCGGGAATCTGCGAGACGTCGAGGATACGGATGTCGCAGAAGCGGGATACTAGCAGCGAAGGCGCTCTTCTGTGTCGTAACCTAGACTTGGAAGAGAATACGCGTGTGACTGCCTTGCGCAACGGAGCCCTGGGAGGTCTTGGGTGTACTGGTTCATCCTCTGAATTTAATCGTCAGCCGTCGAGCACAGGATAAGGATGCTTGAACATGCCTTCGACATTTCCAGGAGTGGCGCCTACCAGCTTCACTTTCTGCAGCGTCGGCCCGCACTTACTTACCAGATCCTGTATTTTGCTCACCGTCTTCGCGTGCATGTCCTGCGCGTCTCTGTACTCCACAACCAGCACTCCCACGTTGGGTAGGACGACCGTATCGCATAAAAGAAAGTCCAAGAGTAGAAAATCACTCGTGTGCTCCAACGAGAGGGAGAGATACGACGCAGACACCTTGAACGTACTGCGCCTTGGGACATGAACAACACCGCAGAAGGTCGCCTTTGCACGCTTGTTCCCTACATCGAACGTCTCCATATCATACAGCTTGTCCTTCACTTGAACATCCTCGACCATATTACGCTGGAGTCTTAGGACTTCCAAACCCAGCCGCGGCACCAGCGCCAGCACCCTGCCGTATTGCGAAAGCGCGCGGAATACGCAGTCACGCAACGTCAGGCAGGTGATGGTGCTATGACCGATGCCGTCGAGGAATGCCCCGAGCACGCTGTCTGCGGTGTGGAGAAAACTGGTGTCGACGAGCAGACTCTTGAGCTTCTTCATCCGCGGAAGACACCAGGTCCCGATGCGCATTATGCACTGTCCACAGCTGCAGTTCCCGCGATATTCGAGGGTCTGGGTGAAGAGGAGAGGGTCGCCGAGGGTTATCGATGCGCTTGGAGCCACATCGATGAGCTTCTTCATCGTGTCGCACCTCAGGCTGAGGCGCCGAAACAATCGATGGCGCGTGTGCGCAAGGAGAGGGCGGCCAGCAATGGAGAGTGCTTGCAGAGATTTGCCCGACACGTCTTCGCTGGCATAGGAAATAATTCGTGCAAGTACCCTTGTCGGAATGAACGTTGAATGCGTAGAGGACGCAAAAGATTGGGCTGAGGCCATGGAAGAAAAAGTGAGACAGGACGACGCATCAGGCGCGGTCAGAAGATGACGGAGGGAAGACATAGACCGGCTATGTTGGTATGTATGTGTAGAGAAGGAGAAGAGAAAGAAAGAAGGTGAGGGCACTGCCAATCGTTGCAGAAACGAAAGAGAGAGCCTTAAGAAGTGCTTGATAGAACAGGCAGGCAGTATCCATCGGATATCATGCTGATGGTGGCGAGAGGAGCTCGGTTGGCGAGGCTGGCGCTAAATGGATTGAGGGTAGCCTAGTAGTAGTAGTTCACGTGCCAGTCAATACCAATTTCAATTAAGCCGCTATGAAGTGCACACTGCGGACTGGCTTTCCGTGTCTAGCCTTCAAGTCCTTACTGCTCAGTTGAGTTATCGAGGTTTGATAGATTCCCGAACTGCTACATTTAGCCAATCAAACTTCCCTTTTTTCGGTCACGTCCACTCTCTGACCATCAGTACTGCAGCTTGAGGCGTCTATTGGGTTGTTGCTGATATACCGAGAGTGCGATGTGTCGAAGGGGTATAGGGAGAGCGGAGTATGTGTCGTGTAGCACAGTGATGAAGAGTTTTCGAGACCTGCAGCATGTGCATGAACATGCATACGAAGGAGCCGCTACTGCGATTCCGACTACTACTGTAGTACTTACGCTGAGAGTGATCGTCAAAGATAGCAGCTGAGCAACGTTGCCTCTCATAAGCGATGTTTTGGGACTCAGAAAAAGGCTACACCGGGCATTAGTCGACATGAAGAAAACGAAGTCTCTTCGAGTTTGTGTCTTTGTGTTGTCGACCACATGGGGCATACCTAGGAAACGCCTAGTATGCTGCGCAGTGCAAAAACAAGTATTAGTATGTGCAGATAGCTATGTTACATCAACTCCATTGAGTACCAATTAAGACCAGAGTGCACTTACATCAAGTAACTTGGATATAATAATACCATACCCGTTCGTTAAATAAGGAATAGAGGACTACATAACGTACTATCAATACTTACAACATCCAAGTCAAATCTATCACTTCAGCTTCACGCTTCACGCGTCGTTCGGCCGTCTCTTTCTTGATGCGCGGCTTGATGTCCTGGGACTGCAACAAGGGAGTCAATCAAGGGCTTGGAACGGGCAAGAACAGCAATAAACCTGTGATGCGACGACAGCTCTGCCTTTCTTTTCTCTCTTTACAGGCTAAAAAGTATGAGTGCTGATGAACAACAACTAAACTTGACTTCTCACCTTCACGTCTGGCTCAATAATAATCACTTCGTCGTCCGAGTCGATGCTGTCGACAGGCGCGGGCGGCGGAGGTCGCGGAGCAATTCCATTTGCCTGCAGGACCGCTAATTTCATCGTGAGCATAGGTACAAGTAGGATGAGATACTTGTGTGCAACTCACCTAGTGGTCGATATTTGAACGTGAGCTCCATGGGCTCTCCAATACGTCGTCGCGTACGCCAGCGCACCGGATCCATGCGCTTACGATCATGGAAGGCATTGCCATACCTATCAATGCATAAGTCGTGGATATGTCTATCGGAAGCCACGCTGGACGCACGTAGTCTGATGGTCAATGCCTTTTTTCAGGCGCTCATGGAAAGCTCTAGGAGGCTGAGGCGCGTCAAAGTCGTATTTGAAACTGGCCTTCCTGCGCTCCTTTGTATACTCGGTGCGCCAGGCTCGAATGGTGATGTCCCCAATATCTTGTGGAAGGTCGAGCAACGCAGCTTCGTCGTCTACGCACATGATCCCTTAGCATGCCGAACACATACCAAGGGGCAAACATGGTTTAGCGCACCAGTCTTGGAAACGGGCGTGAACATCAGTGGTCGCCTTTTCGTTTCGGATATTCTCTTGCCAACCACGAGCCAATTCAAACGATGGTCTACCTCGGAGGGGACTACTTTCGTGGCGCTGACAAGGTTTCCATCCACGACAACTTCATAGTAGAAGGACGCTCGAGGAATATCTTCAACGCGGACTTCATATTTCTAGTATCTGCTGTCAGCTAGGGCGTATTTCAACGAGATGGAACCGGGGGCGCGTACTTTTCCAGCTTGAGATGCGACCCAACACGTCGCATGGTGTCCACCCCCCGAAAGCGTATAGCCATATTCTTCGCACTCCTCGCCGCCCACAATGATTGTGCCACGGACGTTCTCGGAAATTCTCATGAGTGAACGTCAGTCCGCCAGAGCGACTGTGATGGACTAAGGACAAAGCGCAAACGCGATCGAGAGCGCCGGCGACGGGCGTCCAGACACGATCACGTTCCTCCGGATCTCGGCATAGCTCTCAGTGGACTGCCAGTGAATCTGGCTGGAATGCAGCTAGAAAGAAATGCGAGTGTCCATTTGATACTAACCATCGTAGACTACGGAAAGTACAAGTTCGAATAAGTTCGCGGGTAAGTAGAGTAATAATCATCAAAGGTCCATAACAAAAGAGTTCAAGTCCGTCGTCGGCGCATAAGATAACTCGTAGGTAAACGTGAGACTTTGCAGATGGGGTATGTGAGACGAAAAATTTAGCAGCTCCATGATCCCTAAAGTCTCGGGATGAGCAAGCAATGGTCATGGCAGTATGAGAGACACATACACTCTCGGGGGAGCCGACATTCTGGTAGGGTTGGTAGCCAAGGCATTCAGCGACAGTGACGAGCTGGTATCCGGCGCTGGTGAGGACCTGGAGGGCGTGGGGCAGCACGTCGTACGCGGTCGAGGCTGTAACAACATGAGCTGGTGATGATACACCGTGTGGGAAATGTGCTCACAGTAGGTCTCGTGGTTCAAAGCAAGGAGGTTGGATGGGTGGCTGGACACAAATTGGTCATAGCGAGACTTGCTGTCCGCTGCAGATGCTCCAACAGAGTCACCGGAGCTAGAGACGAGGACGTTAGAAAGTCAGGACGGGTAAAATGGACGAGACGCACTCAAAGTCCCAAATAACCACCTTTTGGCCACGCACAGCAGACGCGGCGAGAACATTGTCGTTATAGTTGCCATACGCTGGAAGGAAATTGAATGGATAGGCAGATACAAACAGGAAACTGGCACGTACGAGGACGCATGAAAGCGGGGGTGACGCCGACAATACGCTGGAGTGCCTCTGCAGGAAGGTCAATACACCATCTGCTAGCGCGAGGCAGTACTCACGTTCAACGCGCCACATCTCATCGTGAACTAGAACAATTTGTTAGGAGGAGCCGGGATAGATGTCGAGGAAGTGCACCTTGATCCCACGACAGGGTGCTCAGGTCCTTGTGCGACCAAGTATGCGAACCGAGCTGCATGCCAGAGTTGTACGCGAACTGGATGCCGCTCCTGATGTCGTTGTCGTAGATGCACTTGTCTAGGGAAAATGTTGGTGGGTGGAAGATGGTTTCGACGAGTACCACGTACAGTTGTTTCCATCTGGAAAATGAGTGAGCAAGTGAAGTAGAGGAATAGGATGGACACGCACTGAAGAAGAACGTTGCCTTGGCTCCATAGTCATTGAGCTTGCCCACGATATCCCAACTAATAGACGCGTAAGTTCCGGGATGTTTGAGTTGGATCGTACACACATGTAGTTGTAGGGACCGTCATCCTGTTCACTCTGTCAGCGTCGGACCCAAGGAAAGCAATGAAGGAACGCACAAAAGTCAGCGCAACCTGGTTGGGATTGCGGCAGCTGGAGATGACCTCTGCCTGCTGGCGCCTCTCAGGCGCTTCGCCAGTTGGATGCGCGACGGCGGCGCCGGCGAGGAGGGCGACCGTGAGATGGGCGAGGTTGAAAAGCATTGGCGAGTCGAGAGAGATTGGACGGAGAGGAAGGGAGGAGGATGCGAAACGAAACGAACCTAAAAAAATTGGATATCACTCGCGTCCGAATTTATACTTTTCCTCCTTCACGCGCGGCCCGTGACTAAAAGGTACGGTGGCTGTAAATAGGCCCTGCCACGAGGCTCGGTTCGGGAGTTACACACAAGCGCCCTTACTAAGTCCCCTAGCTCGCACACAGAAAGCGAACGCCTTGTCCAAGTGCGTATTTTTTCACCCATTTCTGCCATCTTGAGGCTTACAAAGGTTGGAACAATGGGAAATTGAAAAGGCTGCTGCGCACCAGCCGGCGCAACGGGCGCGCGCGCGAGCAGAAGGACGCGAGTTCGAACGCGAGTCGACATGGCAGGTCCATCCGAGATGTCTTGCGGCCGCCTCGAGGCTCGCAATGACGGGGTTCTAAGCCCGGCGGAAAGTATTTGCCCTCGAAATTGGGCTCATGTGCCCCGTCTATTTGCGGTCATAATCCACGAAAAACGGCGAGCCGGTCTCACAGTCAAGATCGACTGGTGGGCTGACGTTTTTCAAGGCCGATATCCTGCTGAGTTTCTCCCGGCAAGAACGGTCGAGAACATATTGCCATTGCACTCAGGCTCACTTGGCGTCCAACCAGCATCCTTCATCCCACAGTGAGCTGAGCTGCTGGCCTTTTCGGATGATGGTAAAGTGCGAGAAAAAAAAGTCGAGCCCGAAGGTATCGGCTAGCCCGGAAGGTTCAGGGAAGCGTACGCCTAGATAATTGGGGTCCCAAGTATTTTTGACAGACAGAAGAAGGTCTCCAGCTCCACCCAAGTAATGAGCGTCTTCATTTCTCTCTGACAGTCAAGCTGAGTAGCGTCTTCGGCCATGTTTCAAGCAAAACTGGGCAAAGGGTAAACCGAAATTCGTGCGAAAGGTCGTGTATGTCTGTGAGAAAAGGAATCCATGAGGTGTAGTCGAATTGCATAGATCGAGGTCAAGAGATGGTGGAACGAACGACAGCGAGAATTGCGCGATCGCGCACATCCGGCATGGCGGCCCGAGAACCGGCAGTGAAAAATTGTAGCACACAGGGACACCCAAGGAATAAGAAAACTAGTGTGTTATCGCATTGGGGCTGTAAGATGTCTCTTTGCCTCTTGAAAATTCTCTGGCACCTTGGGAATGGCAGATGAGAGCACATGCAATAGTCACGTGAGCGCGTTTTCCCCGGCGGCAATCGCTGGACTCACCGAAGTCCACCACACGTCCACCATGCCTCGCTCCTCATCTACCCAAGGGTGCGCGCGAATTCACACAACATGGGAACATCGATGATCGATTGTACACGCTCGTTATACCTGCAATTTCTCCCACTTCTAGTCTATGATGGCCTCCCAAATTATACTCACGGTCATTGTCTACATGTTTCCTTACTATTTTCGTCTATCCTCTCTTGCATAATAATGACACACCTCTTGACCATAAGTCTACCGGGTCTTCACCAGAGTTACTCTCATGACACCTTAATCGCGCCTCAAGCTGGCCCGGAACAGGCACTTCGCGGTTGGTGGTCACCGTATTGCAAGTAGCATCACTATACTCTCGTGAGGGCACAAGTAGCGTTAGAGAGAGGCTAGCAATGCCCGAGCTTGCACTCAGGACATAAGTTGGGCCAGCACTTGGCAGGCCCATTCCGGTATCGAATGATTGCACACAGAGGTACATGACCTGTATTATATCTTGCTCGTCTCCCATGACCACAATCGGTCTAGAATGCCTGTCCAAAACTAGACAGCCCGGGGGTCGTGTAGTACGACTTCCGCTTATAGGTTTCCATTGTTTACTAAGACCTTCCATTGTGTGTGACTCGTACATTGAAGGTATGGATATGTAAAAGAATGATATGCATGATTGATTATAATTTAATTTACGATAAGTATATTTCCTTCTTTTTAATCGTCATCGTGACCACTGAAAAGGAGACCTTCCAGGACCCAAACAAGGGACTTTAAGAAAGAATGAACTCTCAAAATTAGAGAGGCATGAAATTAAGATACCCGAGGGCGGCTTTGAAAGTAGCTGTGAAGACTTCAGAATGATGCACCTTCCAGTGGTCGAATGATACGACGTACCGATTATAGGGCTCATAGGAACCTCTGGTTCATTAGGACAGATGTGGTAGTTGAGCGCAGGGACGCTAGCAAAGCGTACATCGCATCCCGAACAGTCAAATGGCCTATCGAGAGGAGATTAGGTTGGAATCTAAGCCGAGGACAATGTGAGGGCAAACGTACATCCTGTCGACTTCGTCGGCGATCTCATGCACTGCGAGATGCATCTTGAGGGCATGAACTCCTACGAGCTCGTCAAGACACTCCTCGATAGGGCATCCTACGCGGTCCATCGGGGATAACGATTCCGAGGCAAAATAGGCGTCCGCTTCCTTGGACTAAAGGCTGTTAGTTCGATTATGAGGAAAGTCAATGACACTCATACCTTTTGTTTAATTATTTCTACGCATGCTGCATCATGCATCATGCTTACTTCACGCGGCGTGAGAGGGCTGCATGGCTCATCAGAGCACTCCGAGCCTGCGGTCTCTGGCTCAGCCAGTAACACGCTCTCGATACTCAGCGGCCACCAATCCTCCATATCCGAAAGGATATCAGTAGGTGAGCCGAGCTGATTTTTACATCCCCCACACCTCCCAGCCCGCTCAACCAGGGTGGTATCTGCGTCCGACGCCACTCCCTCCGAGTCCTCATCGTCCTCGATCCTCCCGAACTCGCGGTATTGTTGTGCATAACGCTGGGCCTTTGTCGGGGTAAATTCCGTACGAATCGTCAAGGGTTTTGGGCCGCGATTCCGCCTGCGAAGACCTTCATTCATATCCAGCTCGGCGCCTATGGCCGCGACGAGATCGGCGCAAGCAGCCGGGTCGAAGTACGTCCCAAGGCGTTTGTAGTTTCGGCTCTTCGCGCTGAAGACACTGTCTTTAGCGCTGGGAACGCTGAATTTTGCGGACGTGGGAGAGCCGGGGGGAGTGGCACAACGGTTGATCTCCTCGAGGCGTTCCAAGGATGGGAAGGCGATGACAGATTTCATAGACAAAGAGCTCATTGTGATCTACAGAATGTGGCTTCGGAAAGACTTGGTGCTCGGATATGGTGTTGTGATCTGGCTGGGGGGTGAGAGGATGGAGGAATTGGGCAATAGGCCCAGCCAGATATATACGTTTGCACAGCCTACAAGACCACCACCTGGGGACCTTTGTTCGTCTTTTCTCATTGTTTGTTGCCGGTCTTTGCTGCTACCTTCTAGATTTGGGTATCGTAGGCAAAGAAGCCTTTCGTGACAAAACGCAGCGTGATATGATCAACAACCCTGATGAAACGTGCTGGCCTCAGGGGTCCTGTGTTAACGTCACGTGAGCGCGCCTCTTCATTCTCGAGACAAATAATAGTCCATTATATGTATGGACAGTGATACAAGACCGACATATCATATATCATTGACGGTATATACCGAGTAGATTTGCAAAAAACTGAGTATTGCCTACTGCACACAAATATGGCGTTGGGTAAAATATTCGCTGTCTTTCCAGACATCATGTCTTCAGAAATCGCTCACTATACTATAGCTATCAAGCCATCCTGTGTTCCCCTTCTCCGCGCTACCGTCCGGAGCACGAACCCATACCCGATTAGGATACTCGCGTCGAGTGGACGTGTTCTCTGCAAGCTCTGATGGCACCCCAGTGAGTGACACCTTCCGTAGCGAAGCGTATCGCCCAAAAAGCATCTCAACAGTCGCCTGTTCAATCTGATCAACCCCGTCGTCCTTTGGATAGTCGCGTCTCTGCGGTCGGACGAGGAAGTACTTGAACGGGAAGATGATGGTCTGGAGACCTGGCATCTCCTTAACAAGGTCGTCAAGAACAGTGGCCTGTTCGAGAGTTAAGTACAACTTCTGAAAAAACGTGTGTTACATACCAGGTCTTCATGACTGAACAGCATCCACTCTGTCCGACTCTCCAATTCGACTGAGCGCGCGCCGGGGAACATCCTGCCCAGGCTCCGCAAGACCTTCTGCATCCTCTCGACCCCAAGGTGTGACGATACGTGCCGCAGAGGCGACGATGTCGCACCATCCCCCTTGAGGCGGACAGCGAGCACGTCCGGGAGCACGGCGTACGAAACCGGATCGGCGTCAAGGGCATGATCCCAGCCAAACAGGTCCTTCTCGTGCAAGGCCACTTTCTCAGTCCCAGTAGGCAGCTGAGCGACTCGCCATCCGGACATGTCCAGCTGAACGAGCGATGGACAGGCAAGTTGCAAGTCGAGAGGCTGAGGAAAAGTTTGCTGTGCCACTCCAGACATTGGGATGTACAGATGCATATTGCGCAGACGAAGCCGTAGGCGCTCTACGTTGGGAAAGCATCGGTGCATCCACGCTTGCAGGTCGTGCGCTGGAAGGTTCGTCTGTAAGTCTGCTTGGCGGAGGTTAGGCAGAACCGGGCACTGGTCGAGGTTTTTCATGTCGTCAACTGAGAGATGGAGAGTGATGGACTGTAGAGTGTCTAGTCTGGGTTGAAGAAGCGCGGGAATGGGGATTTCGACCGTCTGTGTCTCAGTCGTTCCGGGTAAATCGTCCTCGTCCTCGTCTGAGTCGCGGCGGATGCTGAGTTTGCAGAGGAAGCCTTGTGTGTCCCAGGGCCTCGATTCGAGGAGCGAGTAAATGTTGTTCAAGGACATCCCTCTGTAATATGCGATGTACGAGAATGACAGCTCGAGCTCCCTAAGGTGAGGGTACTGGCATGTGAGGAAGCTCACGAGCCGACAGAGACTTGTGCCGGAAAGCATCTTGCTTTCTTCCACTTGGAATTCAGGAACCTCGAGTATACTCGCTGGGAGAAGCATCGAGATTGTCGTCAGCGCAGATAACGCCTGCGCAAGCGGCGAAGCCAGAGGGAGGGCGTACTCGCTGCTTCCGATCGATATCATGCTTTCTTCGCTGTGACTGGTCGGACAAAGAGGTAGTTCGCGCACGTGATGGCGTAGATCTGGACGAGCAAGTAGCAAATGCTGGAGTTTCAGGTATGAATCTCGTACACCGTCTTGACCATTGAAGATGGGCGACACCAAGTCAGAGGGTACAGGGGAGTCTCGCAGGTGTCGGGCATTGCGCCAGCGAATGAGATTGTCTGGTTCGCGAAATATGGTGGGCAGACAGAGCGAATGGAAGACGGCACAAACACGACACAGTGACAAGGCATCGCTTGCAGTAAGGAATGATACAATCCAGGCAAGTAGCTCGACCGGTAGTGTTAAAAGCTGTGATGACTGGGGCATACGGGAGGCAAGAGAAATGCACCCCTGCTCGGCTTCCAAACACACTGGACTGGTGATAGTGTTGTAGATACCAGCGTTGATCTCTGCCCACGGTCTTGCATGGGCGGAAGAATCCGGCAAAAGTCCATCGTATATGTAGGTGTACCCGGTGTGCGGTCGGTCGTGCGAACGGCGAGGAGTCGAGTCAAAGGGAAATCCGAGCAGATCGAAGGCGCCCTGTACGCGTTCTTTGAGGGCATCCCCTGCGATCGTGCAGTACTTCTCCTCGCGCATATCTGAATCCACCTGTTCATTTCTCTCTACTGCTGTCCGCATCACAGCCCACCATGCAATGACAACATCGAGGCAGTGTTGCCGGTATTCTGCGCGAGCAACGGGATCACGCTCCTGGCGCTCCTCATCAGTCGCCGCCCTCCAGAACTCCGAGTGAATGGGATCTTGGTCTTGTGGGAACCATTCCGCATGGTTACTTGCGCCGTGATAACCTCCCCAAAATGGGTGTGGATACCTTGTATAGACGGTGTCTGCTGTGACGGAGCCTCCGACCACCGGCTCAACAGAGCAGAAGCCATACCAGGCAGGAAAGTTGGACAGCTTCCTGCACACCCCGTTCTCCAATGTTTCTCGTCCCACCTCGACAGCCTCGAGCACGCCAAGTAATATGTAGTAGGCGAGCGATTGCTGTACGTAGTTGTCAAGCACGGAGCGATACTGTCTACGGTGCGAGGAAACTAAAACGGGGTGGGATGTTATTCGAAATAGGCGCTGAGGGGTATCAATTTCACGTACGGTGGGCACTGGCTTGTGGTCCGCGAAGGTGTTCTAGTCGCACACCGCCATTTGATCGATGGGAATTGACTTGCTGAAGACGCGAAAAGGGTACTCGCGCCTGTTGTGCAAGATATACGAAGGCAGCTATGTTGGAAAATGGGACATCGTCCCCAGTGAGTGCACGCAGAAATAAGAGTACGGGCTTGTACGAGTCGAATGCGACGTGCTCCCATCCGTGTCGTCTGTTGTAACGATCTAAAGGAGGGCCTGAAAATGCTGCTTCTGTCGTCCCTGCGAGAAATTCGGCACAAGATGGAATAAGGTTACTGGAACCAAAGAGGTTATTCTCATAAACACCAATGTCATGCCAGGCTTCAGAGTCGGCATCCGGTCCAGGCATGCATTCCAACAAACGAAGAGACCCGTTGTCAATTTCGTCAACAATGGACTCAGTGATAGAGGCAATGACTTGCGCGCGCGCCTCCCTGTCTGGCGGGTACCGCTCGAACATTCCTACCACTTCATCGGACTGTTGGGCAAATACTATGTGCTTGTCAAGTTCTAAACTGTCTTTAGAAGTTGTAAATTAAGTTTGAGGGCTATACATACCTTCCCAGGATGTCATGGTGGTCGGAAGACAAGACACGACGCGTCCGATGATGCCATCAGTTCGTGATGCATGATCGCTGGCGCCACTCATGTTCGACTGGCCGTTGACTCAGCGCTCACGTTGAATCATCCGTTTCTGCCTTACCCTGAATGATATCAGGGCGCAATAAACTCAACGCTACTTTGTTCATGAAATTTCCAATGGGTCTCAATCAAGTATAACTTGTATGTAAGAACACTGTCTACAGCTCGTCATGTTGTATGAAATGAGGTAGCTTGAATCCTCCAGACCAGTGCTTACCGAGTAAGTTTTCCGGGTCGTATTTCTCCTTCACATCCCAATACCGCTGCAGATCCATTCCCTTGTAGGCATCCTGGTCACCCGACGCATAGTTCATGTAGATGAATGGCTTGACCATCTCAGTGTGCGTACTCACCCAGTCGACAAGATCCCTCATATGATTGTCTGGGCTATACGAGTCAAATACAAACAAGGCAACTATGATTGACCGTTAGAGGCTCACTGTTGCCTAGATCATGGTGATGGCACTCACGAAGGATAGGTTGTCCATCGGCGAACAAATGTCCCGGTAGAGGCTGAAAGCCGATGTTCCAAGTTCCAGCTTTGCCCGAATAAAGCTCCATTCCTTTGTCGAAAATGCGGCGCACAAAACGGGCGTCCGGCTTGAGCGTGAGCGTCATCCACTTGTGGTACTCTCCCTTCATCACACCATCCTGCGCAGCCCATGCCTTCCACACGTCCGATTTCTTCAGGCCCGGCGTGTTATTGAGGTTGTTGACTATGGGGTTTGCGATGGTCGGTAGCGGAACGTCTGCATGGGCGACACGCAACGCTATGGCAGATGGGCCTTCATTGGACATGAGAACGCACAGCCATTCCTTCATCCCATCCTCAAGTTTCGACGAAAGCTCCACAAGCTCGTCCAGCACCGCATCGGCACCTGGCGAGTCCATAGCGAAGACCTGTACGCCTCCCCAGACATCGTCGTCCAGAGTTGTTTCCATCGTAATGCGAGTGACAATTCCAAAATTCGTGCTCCCGTATTTCAGAGCCCAAAAGAGGTCCGCGTTGTCAGACTCATTCGCGTGCACGATAGCACCAGACGAAAGAACGACTTCGTAGTCTGCTACTGTTGCACTGGAAAAGCTGTCCCCGGGGAACCCAACACCACCTGAGAGTATCATCAGCGACATAGATTATTGTTTAAGAACACATCATGCTGACCTCCGAGCAGGAACCCAGCGACGCCCACATCCATCGTTCGTCCGCCGCGCATGGTACGATTGTACCCTCCAAGGTACGTATACACATCGCCCCAGCGCAGCCCAGCGCCAAACGTGACCCGCTCTGTTGCCTCGTCGTACACAATGTCGTTGAACGCCTCCATGTCGATTGTGAATCCTGGGGCATCCACATTCGAGGACCCAGGCCATGGCATGTGCCCACCACACCGTACGGCAAACTGGAACTCGCAGGGCGCGTCAGAGAGCTTCAAGATGCTGGAGACGTCGGCCGCTGAGGTGGGATGTACATAACAGGCGGGCTGCATTTGGGCTTGGTGCAGAGAGAAGTATGGTCTAGCCTCATAAGAAAGGCGCACGCCCATGTCGCCTATACGAGCACACTATAAAAGATAAGCCTCAGAATGAAGAAGGATCGTGAGCAACAACATACACAGCTCGAGTCCGCCCATACCAAGCGTAATCCAGATGCCAGAAAGCTGCAAAGGAGAATGGATCTCATGATTGATTCTCGATCCAGAAATGATTGAAAAGAGCTTTCAAAGAGCTTATATGTATGCGGCATAGGGGCAAGACTAGATCGAGCGGTGCTTACGTAAAGTACAATGCATTTCGGGACCGCGCTACTAGTTGCATGCTCTGACTCCCCTCGAGCGCTACATCGTACAGTGTGACTCGGCTTGAGGATCCCTCGCAGCCAGACGTTTTAGTACACGCACCAGAATGGAATGGCAATGGGGGGTAGACTAGAGCCAGGCGAAGGTCTCAACAAGTGTCTTCCAAGCTCGCACATGCGTACAGAATATTCCGAACTGATTTTCGAATCGTATACTGATTTCTCCGTTGCCAGCTTCAAATTTTACTTACTAGAAGCCATAGTGAATATGCACCGCCTACGCGCGTTGTCAAACCTATCCAAGTGACACGCAAACGACAATAAATTAATTCCGCATCAGCACAAAAATAATATAGATTCATGGTTACAGTTGAGTGGAGTCTTTGATTTACTGCCAGCAAATTATCTAATGCACTACACACAAGGTGTCAGCCCATTCACGCCCAAGGGGAACACATAGCGTACCCTCAATGAATGGTATCTTGCGACTCAGGAGGTCTGCATGGTGGTTGATGATGCCAATCCACTCCCCCGCAGTCTCGCCGGTAATGAAGGGTGTCGGGGCGGCGAGTTCATTGCGGATAGCAGTCGTGCATTCATTCCAAATGACCTATCCGATGAATATCAGTGAACATCATTTCCGCGAGCGCGGCTTCTTGGACACACATTCATGATGGGGTCGAGCCTGAAGTAGTCTTCGTCCTTGAATGAGCTCGTCGTGAGCACAAGTCGCTCAAGTGCGTCGACAGCGGCATTGTGCGAGTCTTCGTTCGTAAGAGTAAACAGCGAGTGTAGCCTGAGCAGGTAGCACAGAGAAAGCATCTCTGCGAGCTTTAGAGCCCGAGTGTGCAGATCGTCGCCTGCATGTTCCGTCAATGTCAGCCGGCGCCGGACCTCAGACAAGTGCTGGTCAGTCTTGCCGACCAAGTCGTGGAAGGCGGAATTCCACAGGTCCACCTGCCCTTGAGCTGTATTCGAATTAATAGATGCGCCCAGGTTGATACTATGTACATACACAATTTGCCATCTCGCGACTTTGCGATAAGCGCATCTGCGTCGCGGAAGTACAGCAAGGAGACAGCTCGACAGATTATGCAAAAAGCGTCGAGCTCAAAATCTTTGTATACTGGCTATCAAAAATATCAGAGGTGAAGCAAAGAACCAATGTGAAGCCCACGGACAGGTAGTGTACGAAGCTCGTTGTAGAGATAATCTGGAAAAAGAATCGTTGTCTTGAAAAGTATGTTCTGGTGCTGGTCCATGAACAGTGCCTCGCTGAGAGCGCCGATATCTTCCTCTGGGCTTATGGTTATGGTTGATGAAGTGAAGCCTTGCGTTATTGTTTGCGCAAGGTTGAAGATGTGGATGTTGTGGGAAATAGCGCGATGGGCGGCGCATAGTATTTGCTCTCTGGCCTTGAACACGTCTCGGATGACGAGATAATACGTCGCTAGAAGGCAGTGGGTCTAGCACGGAATCAGCCAGAGTCTCCCGCTATTGAACCAACTGTTACCCTACCTCGATAGCGGAGGTTGAGTCTATCCTGTAGGTCATATCGCTCAGACTGCGAAGGGCATGACTGAGCTGCGTGCTTTGAACGAGCTTGCGGAAGTCGATGTCCCTATTCAGTTCGACTGTATTGACGAACGAACCAAGCAGCTGGACTGCGTGTATGACCGCGGGGTGCAACGTTGATGTATCCCCCAATCGCAAGGCATCGATTCTCCGTTGCGTGAGGCACAACCCAAGCTGTCCCCGATGCGTGAGGATAAGCTCCCTCCTGCACGGGATGGGTCAATCGAACATATTGTCACAAGACGACTTACAGGGAACGAAGGTCAGCATCGGTGTAGCCAACAGTAAATGGAATTGGATTGAGAGGAGGAGGAGGAACTGCCGTCCGCGGAGGGCTTGCCATTTCAGCGTTGCTGACAATCTCGGACAGGTCGGGAGACTCCTTGGCTCTCAATTTCGCCTCAAGTTCTCTAATGCGGGCTTGCAGAATCAGCCGTTCCTGCTCGTTCTGCTCAAGGTCGTATCGGCAATCATTGGGATGCGGGCTGCGCAGGCAAGTGCTGCATTGAGGGCGTTTGGCGTCGCATTTCTAAATAGAAACTTGAGTTCTTGACCCTTGAACGAGGCGCAGGACAGTGTGCACCTTCTTCTTCCGGCTGTGCATATGGTGTCAGCGAAGACAAGATGTCGCTGGATTGAAGAATGCGCACCGGCAAGGTACACAGACATTGCGAGTATAGATGCCATCAAGACGCGCTGGTGGTCCTGATTCGCTAATCTTTTTATAAAGGCAGTGTTGGCCTTTGCCAGAAATGCTACAGTTGGTGCAGATGGGTTGTGCACCGTCACAACCCTAGGGGACAAGTCAATATCGCCTGAGTTGCAAGCAGTTCCCACGGGTCGGCCGTACCAAGCGCTGGCGCCTAGCATGAATTTAAGCATTTAAAAGGTAGAAATGAAGATTTTCGACGCGCCAGCAAAGAGTGCAGCTCTGTCGTT
>KN880729.1:0-27353 GCA_000934385.1 Cylindrobasidium torrendii FP15055 ss-10
ACTCGAGCGTACGTTCTCATTGTTCCTCTCATCCATCTCTCGTCCTCTCCCCATTGTCCTCTACTTACCCTATACCCTTATTTCACCGTACCATTATCCCTCGTCATCCTCCCTGATTGTTCTAGTACTTATTCCATTGTTTATGGTTCTATTTCATTGTGTTCTACTTATGGTTATTTACCTATCACGAGACAGGATCTCTTCGAGTATAAAAGCTAGCTACATTTCGATATACCAATCTCACCACTCTTCTACCCATCCACACTGCGTGAACTAGCCTCTCGATTCAACAGGGTTCAGGACATGGCGAGCGGTAGGGCGTGATTGTGGCTGAGAGCCAGAAAGGTCTTGCTAAGAGGTTTGTCGGTCGGATGGCGTTGGCGCCTAAGCCTGCAACGTCTACCAAGCAAGATTGAAGGTACATATTTCTACGCTGCGGCCGAGCTGCGCGCCTTCGAGAATGGCCACAGGATAAGACCAATGTTTGTGTCCTGCGTCGAGTCGCGTTTCATCGTTCGTTTTGGCTGATGGTGGAAACAACTCAAGGTTCAAGATGCTTACGCAGCCGATCAATCAGCGCGGCCAAATCCCGGCCGCCACCTTACAGCGTCTATAAGACTGTAATCCAGCTGCAGGACGGCTTGGTTTTCTCTTATGTACGCCTCGTTTAATTCCGATTATATCTGGAAGTAGAGGTCAGACTGAGTAACGTGGATGGGGATCCCCAAAAAGTCGCCCAGACCAGACTGGTCACCGATACAGTAAACACATTTCATCCCCTACCTTGTTCGTACGAGTAATCATCACCGTATAGCCTCTGTCTATCATAAAGTTCTGCGCGTACGACCTGAATATATATACATATTGCTACTGGGTCTGGCAAGGTGAGCTGAAGATTGACTCGAAAGTGCATTTTGGATAATTTGCAATGTGGGAGTCACTGATGCTAATCTAGCAAAATATACAGAGCGAGTAGTATATCTGCTACCGTACAATCCATCAACTCTGTTGGAGAGTCTTGGTGAGGGGGTGGCATACATAATAACTAATGAAGGTAGGCCGTGCTACTAGTAGTGAGACCTGAACGAGCCAGAATCAATAACTCGCGGCTTAGCCACATCGCATCATGTCTCATGCTTGCGTACACTATAGATATCATTTGCATACTACAGATACGCCTCTGGCAGCCATTCCTGTTCTTGAGGACATCCTAGCTATCTTTGAGACGTTCCATATAGTCGATTCAACAGATAAATGCTCCAAGAAGATGTTACTTGGAGAAGAATTGTTTTTTTGCAAAGCCGCAACGAAAATTCCTCCTGTCACGTGATTAGACTCGAACAGATCGACCGTCAACCGGGCCGATATACGAAAGTTGTGGGGGAAGTAGTGACATATACAAGCGACTATACCTCTTAAATTAGTATTTTTTTGTTCTCCAATATGTTTGGAAAGGATATAAGTGGTATGCAGTGCCGTTACGGGCGAGTGGCGGAACCAGGAGGCAATAGTCCCTCACTTCCCGATGACATAACCCCCCGGAGGCTTTACACACAACTCTGTCTCTTACCACCATCACCATCGCGAACATGGCTAACTCGCAACCTCGAGACGTCGTTCGCGCTGAGTGCGATCCCGGTGTGCGAAGGAGATATTTGACGGTACTAGCTCTGTAAGTTTCTATTAATTAATGTCCTTCGTCGTCGCCGTCACTTACATGTGGTAATCGCAGCGCGGAGGAGGAAGAGCGTCCTCACATCAAAAATGATCGCATTCAGCGTATCATGAACAACTTCAGGTACTTATACCCAATGCGTGACTCCCATAGTTTTGTACTCAAGAAATGCAGGAATGATTCCGAGGCGAAGCAGCTCGAGCGCGAAACGTTTATCCTCGAGTATGGGTAAGGATATCTATGGGGCTCGTGCAATCAGCTACTGACGTTGTAATTTCTAGCCCTCCTTCAAAGACATACGTACGCCAGAACTTCGAAAAGCTCTTTTGCGGCTACCGCAACCCAAATGATGTCCAATACATCTGGCACACAGTGAACTCGGTCTCAACTGGTACGTTTCCCGTCTCATGCTCATGACTTTCTCTGACAGCGTTCAACTTTCAGACCTCTATCACTTGTTCGGTACTACCCTCATTGGAGCAGGCTCGCAGGGTATTATACGCATTGGGAAATTCAGCTCGGAAGCGCGCAAGCACGTCTTTCTCGAGGTTGTTGCCGTCAAAACGGTCCTCAACGAGCCGGACTATCCACACAGGATAATTGCAGCTAAGGATGAAGGACGTTGCATGCGCATCATTGAGCACCCGAACTTTCTGAAGTGGTATACAACTGGTATGTGTTCTCTCTATCCTTAACACAATAGCAGTGTACCGACGTCGTATATCCAGTCCAGGAAGAAAAAACCGGACATATTCACACTTCCATGGAGTACTTTCCCGGAGCTCCCTTGTCGTTGTGGAAAGAGAAGTATGGCGCTCGGTTCGACGTAGACCTGATTCGGCACATCGCGTGGGAAACTCTCCAAGGTCTTCACTACATGCATACAGAAGGGGTTATGGTTCACCGCGACATTGCACTCGACAACATCCTCATGGACGCACGTCTCCGTATCAAGATCATCGACTTGGGCGCTGTGCTCAATAAGAGAGACCTGTGTACGTTTTCGCATTCTTTGGGAGTTGTAGGCTTCGTAACTCACGGTATCGCAGACCCTGCTCGCTGTGTTGAACATACTCGCCGCCATCTCATGGCATCTGAGGCGCTCTACACTGAAGCATGGTCTCCGGCTGCGGATATCTGGTCTCTCGGACTCGCGCTGATGCAACTCGTGTATAACGGACTCCCTCTCGTTGAGACGCACGAAGGAATGGTCCGTACATCCCATATCTCAAATTCTAGTGTTGACTGCTAATGCACTCTCTGCAGTCGGAGCACGCTCAAGATGCGCGCGCTATGGAAGGAGACATCGGCGATTTCTTCAAAAAGTGTCTGGCTCGAAGGGCTTATAACCGCTGGAGTGCTGCCCAGCTGCTTGAGCATCCCTGGTTCAAGGACCATTCCCCGCAACCACTCTGATTTATACGACCATGATGATTTATGCATTCCTCTCCTCTCTCGTTATGTATTTGTATCTCGAATATATCTCAAATGTATTTTTATCAACCCGAATGCTACTAGTGTGTCATGACCGGATCGAGGCCGTTGACACCGCGAAAGAGTACTTAGAATGACATAAGTATGTCTTCACCGAACAGCCGATGTTCGCGCAAGTGACATCTCCTCATTTATCCACTGTTGTGTACTATCCTGCTTTGAGAATTATCCGCGCTGGACTTCAGTAGGGTAGCACCTTGGCTTGCACTTCGACAGTAATCACCTTATTTGAGTGAGTTCAAAATACTTTCTTCTCTTCCGAACATAAATAAGAGGGGCCATGTTGGATTTATCCAGCACAAACCTCGACGTGAGCTCGAGTGCTTTGGAAGGCATCGAGCCACTCGTAGGCTTATGCGCACCACTCGAGTCGATACCTCGAGCGTGCATTCATTACCTCGGCTTATCTGGTATCTATATCGATCTCTTACTATTGTCCTCGGCTTCCCCAGATCTCGGACTCGTCCCATTCTATGTACCTTCCTTACTATACACCCTATGCCCCGCTCACTTGATTGTCACATGTTTACTTACTGGTTGGATTGGATGGAGGGTATAAAAGGCTGTTTTATTATTTACAAAATTCACCACTCTTATTCGGTTCTACACTGCGCGACATCTAAGGATCTAATTCAACAGGCCATGTACTCATATGTATTGCGATATTCGTCAAACAATTCCACTTTCTTCGTTCTCCGACACGCTACCCCCATAGAGCCTCTCGCGGACAAGCTCCCGGATGCGCCCAACTCTTCCTACGGACGCGTTTCCTGCGACTTGTGGTTCCTTCACATCTTCTTGTGCGTCCTGGGACACGTATTTGACCTCGGCAGCGCGCCATGCATCGGCCCAAGTAGGCGCAGGAAGCGGTGGCCACTCCTGCGGGTAGACGGCCGGCTCCCAAACTTCATCCTCGTCAAGCGGTGGTGGATCGAAGTCCTCCTCATCAGAGGGTAAGAAGTTTCCGGGAATCCACGAACAGAGAGGCTTCACAGAGTCGTGGAGGACTACCTTGCCAGGCATATGGACGTGCCATCCGAGGTTCGAAAAAATCGGGTGCATGAACGACAGAATGTCGACGGGGCTTTGGAAAACAGATGGGCGGATGGGGAGGTGTGGCATCGCAGATATCATGAGATCGAGATAATCCCGAAGGTCAACGTGTGGCGGCCACTCGTCGAGGTCGCGCGGAGACAGGACGCTCAGCCATTCTTCCTTTGCAACGAGACTGCTCCATACGACGGGTGAAGCATATCCAAGGGCTTTGGAAGTAGAGACATTTGAGACCCGCGAACCGTCGAAGTTAAGTAACAGACCATCCAAAATGTAAGACGTGGAATCAGAGAAAAGCCCCGGAATGGCTTTAACCTTGTTTTCAGGGCCTCTTGTCGACCAATTTCCCCTAGGATTGTGTGATGGTACGCAGGCATTGTAGGCCAAAAGTAAGCCGGCGTCAGCCTCCAGACTGGACGTCGGAGGTCTCAGAAGGGGACCGCGAGAAGCAAAGCACAGTATTCTATACATGCGCTCCCAAGCGCCGACGGAATTATGGGGGAAGTTTTTCTGCCAGAGGTAGACAGCATGAATGTCCGGGCCGCACCCATTGCTCAGTCTGGTAAATACTGCCTGCTGTGCATTCCCGTCGAAGAAATTGTGAGGAAATGCGCTCAGGGATTCCATGATTAGAGTCTTTGCAGACACACTTCCGGTAGAATTACGAAGCCACAAAAGAGCGTTGCATGCCTGGACAGCGCCAGTATGTTCTTCTAGACACACTGCCAATTCGTGCTCGGCGGCTCGTGCAGTAGGCGCAACTTGAATATCAGGTAGACTGAAGTATACCTGGAATGTAGGATATATTTTGAGGAAGTTCCAACGAAGAGAGGTCGAGATGATATCGGAGAAGGTGGTGCGATACGGAGACTGGACATGGACCACAGCTATGATAATGGATGAGACATAGACAAAGAGCAGTGCCCCAGAGATGGTACCGACGGAGACCGCGATGCCTCGCTGAAGCGGTGCGAGAAATACGATAAGTCCTGCGAGGAAAAGCCCGAGAGCAAGGTGAAGGAATGTTGGAAGAAGTCCCACAATGGTACGCACGGCCCATTTCTCCATCCCATCATAGCGGAACTGGCGGATTAGAGCGCGCTCGCGAGGGGTCCCGGAGATGAACGAGACATACTGGCGCAGCCACTGCTTAGACAGCACCGCAAGTAGCGCGGACGCCAGACTTAATGCGAGACTGGTGAACCAGAGCGCGTTCACCCAGACGCTCGTTTGCTCGATGGCTGGGGTGATATTGGCGGCTGCGATATCGGAGAGGGAGTCGCCTGTGAGCGCAGCACGCTGGACAGCGACAAGCTCAACGAGAAGCGAGACCGCGATGGCGGAGTTGTCCGGTGACAACGATTGCGAGGTTTGTGCGACAAAGGTGGAGAGAACCCCAGCGAATAGACCGGCCTGTGTACTCTCCATTAGATACGAGAGCATTTGATATTGGAATGGGGCGCACAAAAACAAGCAGAATGTCGAGACTGTCGGCCGCCTCGCCGACCATCTCCGAGTCAAAGATTGCCGCTTCGTCATTATACATGAGCCAGACGCGTGCATCATCGTGCAGCTCCTCGTAGCGTTTGTCTGGAGGGTACTTCTTTGTGTAGTCGTACACTGGAGACTTGTTAGCGACAAACAAAAATGCGACGCAGCACACGTACCCGGAAAAGTCTGGGCGTTGTTCAACTCGTCTTGTGTCTGCTTTCCAGTGGTCTTGTCCTTTCTCAATCCGAACCTTGTTGCTTGTAATGATTTGGAAGCCAAATATGGTGGATTTTGAGCCACATTGACGTGACTCTGACTGGCTAGCACCGATAAGTATTGAACGCCTAGCTTGATTTGGAGCCGACACAAACGTACTCTCCGCTTTTTCTTCCGACGCCTTCTCCTCATCATCCACACTTTCCTCCATCAATGAAGATGAAGGGAGGGTCTTCTGGATCGCGCTCTCTGAACGTGGCCCGCTTCGAGCTCCTGGAGTGATCAACTCGACAGTGTGCGTCTCTCCAGTGCTCCCTTTGATGTTCGCACAACCCTGCTCATCGTTGAAAACTTCTCTTGGTATAGACTCATCCCACGATGTCATGCCGTTCTATGGCGGTAGGTGCAAGTTTGCAAGAAGAGAAATGATCGGGAGGGTTATTTGGTTGTGCTTGGCAGCACATCAGGACGCTCATGCGTGTGCAGGATCCATGTAAACCCAAGTCCGAAACACACTCACGGGCGTGGTGCCTTTGCAGATAAAAAACATGATGGAATTTGAAGCGTGGTCAGTTGAAGCCAATGTAGGATAGAAGTTCACAGCTTCGAGAAAAACTTCTTATCCTGCCTCCTCCTTGCGGCAGTCATCTTCCTCTTTCTCTGCCTTCGGTGCCATTCCTTAAAAACATCATGATGGCGAAATGATGCAAACCAAGAGGGGTACCGTGATTTCAGCCACGATACATACGCCGGACTTCCACTCCTCACCCACGTCGCATACCTTCGCGGGTCTCGAAGATAAGTTGCAATCGAAAAGAAATCTCGAATGCATCCAGCACTGCATAGAAGGTAAGGCGCAAGTAAGTTCGGAACAAATAATCATACCATGTTAGATCATAACGCCTGAAACCACGAGTCCAGCAATGACCATGTTTGAGGCATTTGCATCTCGCTGCCTCCAATGCGACCCAGTGAGGAGAATATATAGGCACTTCCATTTCCATTCCTGGGCTGATAGTCCAAGATTCATGGAAGATATGTGTTTGCAAACCGCAGTGCCAGGGCATGGCAACGTGCTTCATGGCCATAGCTTCGTATTCTGGGCAGTTCGGATCGCAGAATATCCTTCTCACTGTAATTTCGTATGACTTGAAAAGTATTCAGCCAGCACAGATGACCACACACAATAGGCTGACATACCTCTGCGTCCCGGACCTCAGACAACGGCACTTCCACCCTTGACGCCCATGTAATGAGCGTAACCGTAAAAAGAACTCTCCGCGGCATCATAATCTGTCTCCACATAAAAAACGAAATTATGTTGGCGAGCATCACTCTGAAGCATATAGGAAGGCTGGGAGACATCGCCAGGGTGAGCACGATCGAGCAGGCGAGTGGAACGCGAATTTCCCCAGTCACATGTGTAAGAGTGAATCGTTGAAAGACTATCATGGCGTCTCGCACCACTGTAAGCGCATCAACATCTGTGGGCAGCGCACGATTGAGGGCAAGTTCGGTCGATGATGGTTTATCCCGCCGGACAACAGCGTTGGAGGTCGAATAGCCGAAGTGCGAAGCCCCATCGATCGTACGAGCGGTGCGGACGAGTCCCACGCACTCCAGTACATTGGTATGAATAGTACCAAGAGCCGAAGTGTGGGAGTCGAGGACGATAGTATTCGAGTTCAGTGTGGATGCATTGGCTTTCAGGGCGACAGCATTGGAGTTGACAGCCGCAGACGTTGTTGCCAGCGTCGAACTCGCATAATCAAGCTTTGCTTGCGCGGCATCCAAACGGAGGGATACATCTTTATGTACTTTGGGAAGAGTATTAGTACTTCATTGCAGTAGGGAAGAATTGGGGACGTACCACTGTCGACCGCTGCAAGGACTTCAACGAATGTCCACCGGGCCTCAGCGTCAATGTCGCGGTAAAGCAAAGCAGATGCGTCTTTCAGATCCTTGTTGCTTAGAAAGGCCGCCCCGATACCTCGAAATACTGATCATAGAAATCAGCTCATTGTTCCGCGGACATTCTACCAGCACTTACTTTTGCTAATCTTGCCCTTGCGAATTTTTGTAACCAATGCAAAGACATCCAGAACGTTGACGAATATTCTTGTGTACAACTCATGGTTCCATGTACTGTTAATATCGATACGCTCATGGATAGCAAAGCGTTCGAGAAAGTCAGAAACCTGAGTGAGGAGCATCGCCAGTACTCCCTTTCGATCACGATAGTCCTTGATAGTCTATTGCATACAATGTTAGAGCTCTGAATATAAATGGCGCATGAAGGGCGCACCCTGAGCAAGATACCAAACGCGACAAATAGTGCCTTTCCGCCGGGGACTTGCTGTAAAGAGTAATGAGTGGAAAAGTGGGCAATAAACTTTGAACGAATTGAACACACCGTGGCTTCAGCGACCTCGCTACCAATTTGATTGAAAATAAGGAGACTATCCAAAACTTTCCCAAGAGCAGTGTCGAGTTTGCTGCTATGCGAAAGGCGCACGTCGATGAGCATTGATTTAAAGGCAGAATGGATGTCGGCAGGATTGTCAGATACTGCGACGCCAGCCATGCAGGTCGTATCACTGGATAGAATGTCATATCCTGTACGTTGATGATATTCTTGCAGGGCGGCATTTAATGAGGCGCGTTTTTGTGGCATTCTTCTTGTTAGAGACATCTTCGATAGAAAAAATGGGTAGAGAGGAGGTTATGGTGATGCTGAGATACATGTAGGCCGATGCATGGTGTCTTAAGAACGGAAAGTGGCGGTGCCGCCAATGTCAAATACTCTCCGTGTTGTGCATTCATCAAACACGGCATAAAAAGATGGACTGGCGCCTTTACATCAGCTCACATGCGTGATAAACCGTGGCATCACATGTATACAAATAAACTGCGATGTGTTCTTCCCGTCGAATGTCACGGTCTTGATGAGCGCTTTGCTTGCGGGGAACCACGTTATATGTACGCTAGTCGGTAATCTGCGCAGTTAGAATTGTCTGGCCCTCCTAAACTGCCGCATCCCCCACCACAGCCCAGACGGCATCCCATGGGAACACGTTTCTGCAGCATGATAGCGTCACTGGCTTACAGTCATTCCCGCTTGATATTAGGTGAAATCGTGACTGATCGTATGTTACTTTGAAAAGAGCGATTGGGAGGGTATGAACAAGAGGATGAGGTGACCGGGCGCACAATGATCGAACTTCTACTTTGATATCTCTCCGAGTTTGTTCGTGTCGCGCTGCCATCATCAACCAAAGACAAGTTAGCTCGGCATACTCCCACATACATTTTGGGCCACCTCACTTATACATTCAGACTGCATCAAGTGACATGCAAGTTCCCGGTGGGAAAGTAAAGCGATGAGTTGGCGCCGCTTCCATGGCATGCGTGCCGAAGTCGTCGCGTACGGAACCTGTGGAAATAAGAAAGTGTCTATGTTCATGCATACGGATAAGTAGTTCCAGCCTTTGAATTTGCCCACTATATAATCAGACACCCTTGGTGTAGTTCGACGTTGTAATATCGAACGTTGATTATGTAATTGATTGCTGATTTAAAAGTTAATGATCGATTAAGGGACGACTGTATGGAGACCGTGCTTGGCAGCATCGTGACCGCATCCAGTAATTATCATAATTCACCTAGGGTAAGATAACGATATCGACATGTGTAGCTAACAGTCCACCGGATTAGCATGCCCTCCATGCTAAAGACTATAATTTAAATGGATAACGACGCAGCATCTTCTTCAGTAGCATTTAGCATTTAGCATCTACCGCCGGATTGCTCACACCAGACATCGCGCGGGGCCAAGCCAAGCTTATGCCCATAGAATCGCACTTCGTACAAATGAGCTTGCTCGTACAACATCCCATCCAACATCCCATTCCTTGTTCTCCTCCACAGCCGCAATGCACCTAGGAGCAGCACCATCTTGGTGCGTGGACCGTATACTAGTGTGTGACCAGTCCTAACATGCAGTGTATGCAGTCCTAGGCCTAGCGCACACTGCATCGAACCCCACGACACCGACATCGACATGAGCAATGCGATAATCCGGCCTGTACTATGCGCGAAGAACACGGGAGTTGTAACCCAAGCCATAGGCACTGTCAGAAGTTCTCCACGCACGCCCAGGCCTGAAGCGACGTCAACATCATCGACTCAGGAAACCCGTAGCACCATCTTCCCTTCCGAAGGGTTCGTGAAATTGGCTGCAGTGTCCGCGTCGACACCCTCGTACAACAGCTACAAGCTCGTTCCGTCTCATTCTGGCTCCCATTTGCTCCCGGAGGTCATCGCAATCGTCGCCGGTGTAGTATGCTTTTTAAGCATAATCGCACTGGGCATCATTCTGTTCGTCCGTCGCAGAAGGCTCCGACGACTTCGACTCGAAAGCACCGTCCGCGTTCCGGAGTTGCAGAAAGGGAACGGACACGCACAATGCCCATCGCGCGGCGGAATCGAAGACGTGACTTTCAACCGGCGACTCGAAGAGACCTTCGACCTCGAACAGATGAAGTTCGCAAAGCGTGAGGACGTGCAATCCGCCGAATCCGGATTCACCAGCAACACAACCATGCCTATTTCCGAGGAATCAACTACGTCGTCGTTCTTCGCTTCAGTTAACACTGGGCCCGCACTGCCATTGCTTGTCGTGTGTTGCAACCCTCCGCCACGAGCGTACATCCCTCCGCCACGCGCGTACATCCCGCCGGGGATGATATCGGAAGAAGAAAGGGCTGCGGCTAATTATGAGGGGGGAATACTCAAGTTGTACGGCGAGTAGAGTGTGTGCACTCAGAGACGGCGAAGGTGAACGATTGGTGTATTTTGAATATGCATCGACTGCGAGGTTTATGACGCATGTACATACAGCATAGATTTTTCCTTCTTGTTCTACATATACATACGTGCTACACGAGAACTACGAGATTTCTGAGTAGATTTCAGTATGCGTGCAAACAAATCGCGGCTGACACTTGTACTGACATCTCGCATCGTTCAGAATACTCAACCAAGCAGATTCGCTACTATACATACATTGAGAATCAAGAATGCACTAGACTATACACTATGCCGCTCTCCATCAATTACTTATACACTATCCTCTGCACTAATCTGTCTGCGACCGCCATCCATTCCTCACGCACCTTCCAACACACAATCAAGCACTGCACATCTCCTCTCCTTCACCACCACATCCACCGCATCCTTCACAATCGCCTGCAGACCCTTCGCAATCTCCATCGCCGTCCCTGGCTTATCCGTATCCTGCTTGGCCTCACTCCCATCCCCATCCCCATTGCCATTCTTCGACACATCCATGTCATCCGCAGAAAGCTTGACCACAGGCGAAATCGGCGACGGAATATCCTCCTCGAGTCGCGCACGCTGCACACAGTCCCACACATCCACCTTCCTTCCCCACGCCCACCCCGCCGTGGCTGCGACAGCGATCCCCGCATAGTCTGCCGTGTGAGGACCGAACGACGCTAGCTTTGTTTCGTGTCCCAGACCGCCGGGACGGACACCCAGCATCGAAAGAGTTGGAGACTTCCAGCCGCCATTGTTCAAGATGATCGTTAGGAAGGGCTATACCAAAACACGATCAACAACCAGTCGCAAAGAAAAAGAAATAGTGGGAGACATACCGCATCACACTGCCGCGCCATCCAATACGCCGCAGTCGGGACCCCAAACACAAACGATCCATCGCCCACAATACTCACTACAAGCTTCTCCGCCTCTATAACCGTCGACCCATCTTCATCGTCATCCTCCTTGGCCAATGCCACCTTCTTCAGCACACCCACACGTTCCTTCTCCGCCAAGCATGCGCCCACAGCTGCGCCCAATCCCCAGCCCAACGATGACCCGCCAGAGGTAAGCATACTCCCAGGCAGCACAGGCCTAATACTCTCCCACACCTCCCCATACTTCGATATCGCCTCATTCAACACAACAGGCTTGATCCCCTGCACACGCAACACCCGCCTCAACGTCCCAACCACATTCGCCGTCCTCAAAAACGCCTGGTCAAACAACGTCTCGCGGTCATCCAACGCCCGAATATACTGCTCATGGTTCTCCTTGAGCGACGCTTGACGCCCCTGCACCGCACCCCCCGAAAGCACACTCGAGCCCGTAACCTGCATCCCCTCCACATCCAACGCCCTAATCGCACTTGCCAGCTGCACCAGCGCCAGCTCCGCATCCGCCCTACACACCATCTCAGCCGGGACATGCCACAAGCCCATCGAACTCGCATTAAGCGGGTCCCCCGAATTGATCACAAACACCCGAGCTTCAGAGCTGATGTTTGGACGCGCTGGGATCCACGGCGTATCGCACTCAATCACCAAAACCACATCTGCCGCGCCCAAAAGCTCGCTCTGCGTCCCAGGCGTGAGGTAGGACAGCCCCACGAAATACGGATGCGAGAACGGCACATTGACGACAGACGGGCAGGTGCAGTATACCGGCACAGCGAGCAACGTAGAGAGAACGACAAGGGGACCAACAGCGTCCCAGTTGCGCCCGAGATACGACGTGATGATGAGCGGGTTCGTCGCCGTCAGCAAAGCAGTGCCCATCCGCGAAAGAGCTACAGGCGAAAGAGCAGATTCATCGACCGGAGGCCACTGTGCGATGGGTTTGCGAATGAGAGCGGATTTGGGGAGTTCGGCCTCCATGACCTCGCGTCGGCCCCAGAGGTAGACTGGGCCCTTGGGATCACTGGTGGAGATTTGGACGGCGCGGTTGACGGTGTCGTAGACCGTCCTGGGGCTCTGGATATGCCCCGTGAAGCGCATGTATTGGCGTACAATGGCAGCCTGGTCTGGAATGTCTGCAGAAGAGGTGAGATTGGATGCACCAAGCTTGTTCATCGCGTCTGCATACCCTGAGGCCACATGATCCATTCGTTACGCGATCCTCTGAGCTCGCCAGAAAGGCTGAATGGTGAAGCACCGGCGTAGATGACAACTGGCGTGCGCGATCTGTCGACATTGTGCACGGCTCCTCCTAAAGACTGGCAGGATATTAGCACAACTCCAAATAGAACGACAGTCCCACACACCTGCGTTCCAACATCTACATGAACAATCACCGCCGCTGGCTGACCAGTACTCTGCGCGTATCCCTGTGCAGCGCTAAGCGCGACCATCTCGTTGGGCGCCGTGATAACGTTAAGCGCGGTCTTTCCGTCAATAATCCTCTGACGTTCGAGTTCTTCAAGGAGTCCAGGGTGGTCTGAACCCCAGTTGACAAAAACATGGGTGATTCCCGCAGTGTAGAGCGCCTCCAGGAAGATGGCGGAGGCGGTGAGCATGATGGACGGTGCCAGCAAAGCGAATGTCGCGCGATGCCGTGGCGGTAAGATGTGTGGTCATCGGACGTGGATTGGATAAGACGCTCCACTGTTGCAGGTCACGACGATCGAATGGCGCCGTTTGGCTGGTACAATGGACATGCGCGTTGTTGTTGGCAATGTTGGAGACAAGTTGAAGACTGCATCGAACAGTGGTAGGAAAATGCAGAGCGGTCGTTCGAAGCCGTGGTCGGAGTACATGAACAGCGTGTTCCCAACCTGTTGCCGTGCCACCGGGTGGTGGTTAGCTATTCAAAGTCGCAGCGTGAGAACCTCCGAGAATATTCCCCCGAATTTGGAGTTCGAAGTTACCCGCGAGGCATCCATAATCGAGGGTTCACACAGGTAAATGAATGCTCGGATGGTCTGAAGGCCAGAATGAATGCGCAAATGCCGGTGGTATGTGGTTCTCGGTATATCGGACTGTTTCAGGTTGTGTGTCCATGGCTGTGCCGCAGCGGCGTTCTTTCTGTTCTCAAATGGGTCATGGAAGTCCAGGAGAGAAAAAGAAACGGGCAAACTGGCACGCGAGGACGATCGAGGGCCTGTGATCGTCGACCCGACTCCTGCTTTTCGACTAATGAATCAATTATTGCGAGGGCGCCTCTGGGTTTGAAAAAGCAACATGTCTGACCCTTGGTCTTCCCACGCTATGGGACCGCTATCTCGCCAAGGCATACAGCAATTGACTACCACTGCAGAGAGGTGACTACTCACTGAACTGCCCATGAAGCCGGCCACTAGTGATACATCTTGACTATGTGCAATTCCCCATAGTCCTCAAACGCCTGAGCGCCGACTTGAACAGCACAACGGGCGACTACGGCGTACGCGTTTGTAATGCGCGCGCTCTCTATCGATGCTTTCCATAAAGTGTCAACGCCTCCCTTCGTCGCCCTTCTGCACTAGACCTTTTCCTCCCCTTTTTCCCTCGTTCTCCATGGATCAAAAACTGTTAAGCGCCAACCAAGCTCCAACCCGAAAGCGTCGCACATGGATGTTCTGCTTTCCTGTGCGATGGGGCGTCTTCGTATGTTCCCTCTTTGAGCCATTCCCCGGAAACCTGACCCATTCGTGTAAAAGATACTGTCATCCATGCAGCTCCTCATGGGACTCACTGGGGCCATCCTAGCCGCCATCTTCCTCAACTTCGTGGTCACCCACAGCATCGGAACTCGTTTTACCGTTTCCTACGAGGCTTCTTCCTACACGGAGGTATTCATCTTCGCCCTGTCCGCCCTCATCGCCTTCGCTGGGTGCGTGTTTTGCATACTGTCATAGCAGCTCAGGTTCAGAAAGTTGATTCAATTCACTAAATGCAGGATAATAACCGCTTGGAGACAAAGCCTCAAGGCCGCGACCTACCTCGTAGCCTTTCTCGTGGGACACCTCATTGGAAGCATAATTGGAGGCGTTTACGCGATAGTGCATTTCACGGGCGATGAGTACAACGTATCGTTCACTTGCCGTAGCGCAGACGATCCTGTATGTCGCTCGTGGATGCGCAAGTTGCGTATCGTCTTCGTCGTGATGAACGTATTGATGTGGCTTTCCGAGCTCTGTGCGTCTCCCTCTCTCCCTCCCCATCTCAGTTTCCAAGTACCGCGTGTCCTCCCTCTAACCCAAACCCTTCTTCAAGGGATGATGCGGACGATCTTCAAATATCGTGCAGAACTCAAAGAGGAAAGAGACAGCCGAGATTCTGTCCAGTACGCTCTGGTTTGAAAGAAGGGCCCCTTGGTGACTATAGACCGGTATTGGGATATGTGCGTATCCGCCGTAGATGTACCGAAATCATCGAAGACTCCTCAAGGCACTTCAATCGAACGCAAGCCCGTCGTTCCGGGGGGTCTGTGATTCATCCCGCTTATGGCTCTTCCGTGTATAACTTGGACAAGGTGGTTTACACTAGATATTTCACCACTACAGTCTACCACAGTTGAAGTAGTACTTGTCGTCCGTGCACGAATTCCAGACATTCACGCTCGGTGCCGGTATCCCAACCGCTCGAGAGCCATACGTCTATCCAACTGAGTACAACGCGGTGGAAATCATGAAGAAGTTACAGAAGCGGTGATCTCCAACTGCTTAATCGAATGTATTAGGAAAACACAATGCAGACATGCACCAGAAAGGTGTTAGTTACTCTGAGCTGGGACGTAGGACTTGAGTTGTCCTATCAGCTTGAAACTACTTCGAGTCAGGTGTACCTCGCTTTGAGACGGGGTCGATGGACGTCTAAGGGTCAGCGCGTATGCTGTTCGCTTCGTATTCATTGGGGACACTCTGCACGTTGGATCCCTGCGAAACCCCCAAATTTCTCCGTAACGCACTCATAAAATTCGAGAAAAACAAGCTTTACTTGCGTGCCAATCCCAAAAGGCATGCGATATTCCACGGATATGTCCAGAGGGCTAGCCAGCCTGCGGCTTCTATACGATCGACCTCGAACCGCCGGCGGCGGCCCGGCATCTTACACGTGCAGGTCCACGAAACTTCATTATTTCAACAATCATTTTGCCGACCCTTCTTCTCGTCGCTGGTACTGACCATCCATCACGTAGGGTCTTGTGAACACCGCAAAAGAATTTCCGATGCGAAAAAAAATCGGTGTTCTCCAGACCTCGTGTCATGCCAAACTCGAACCTTTCCCAGCCTTTCCCATCGGCTGGCCACACATACCACACTTTCTGCACATGCTCCGCAGGCTCGAAAGAACACTTCTTCTTACAGCTTCATCCTGACATTTGAACGGGAGTAAAACTTAAAAGCTCCCAGATCCCCGTCCGGTTTGCCTTTCTCAGGGTGCAGGCCGGTTCTCGACGTATAAAGCGGCAGCTTTTCTCAGCTGCGTCCCACCCGCTTTATTCTTCGCCCCCATCATGGGGACGCTATACTACAGCGAGTACTCACCACTTGGCTACCCGCAATACGAGCTCTATCCCCACCCAGATACGCCTGGCCCGTGCTATAGGGAGACATACATGGACAGCGCTGTATACTGGCAAAGCCCAGCGCCAGACTACGACGCAGTGCCTTCCCCATCCACCCCCACCAGCGCTTCGTCCGACTGGGGCACCTGCACTCTCCCTCCAGCTTATCCACCGAACAAACGAGAAGAGGTGCGCCTCCGCCGTCCGGCATTATCGATGCTGTTGGAAACATTTCATTTACGCTTTTTATGATTATTCAGTCCCCGCTCCCCGCCTCACGCAGGACAGGGCGTCTAGGTATCCCCGGACATGCACCAACGGAAGCAGTCGCGAGTCCAGCGGCAGAGAGGTCACCCGTCGTGTCTTCCCAGGCTAGGACACGCCTTCCATCCGCTACTACGAGCTCAGCCAAACGGAACAAGCGGCCCTATCCCACGCATCCTCTCCCCAATTCCCCTTCTGCGAGTAAAAAACGCCGGACACGAGGGGACCCTCCGGGGTTCGTGAGGTCGGAGGAGTGGGAGGTCGAGCAGTGGTTGAGGGAACAGAGCTTTCTCGAGGATGTCAGCTCGGACGTGCCTATCACGTTGACGACACTGCAGGACTCGAGGATACTGGACGGACGCCCGCCGTACTCGATGTACCAGCTCATCGCTGTCGCCATCTATTCACACCCGCTCAAACGCGCCCGGGCATCCGAGATTCGGAAACTCCTTGGCGAACGCTTCCCGTATTTCGTCGAGAACAAGAAGGAGCTTGGGGTGCGTCTCGATTTCGGTTGTCTTTCTTTTTCGAGGCTTACACCGCTGTGCAGGAAACCCTGAAGCATGCATTATCGTCGTACGAGCTCTTCCACCGTGTCGAGCGTGCGTCAGGCGACAAGGAGCGCGGGTGCCAGTGGGAGCTCGACGTGCGCACCAATCCATGTGGTCGGAGGACGCGGACGAGGGTATTGACACCACATCCCGACGACCAACCACCAGCGGTCAACGCCCCGACGCCTGAACGATCACCCAAGCACGAATCCCTTTCTCCCGAACCCCAGGCGCGGTCATCACCATCCCTGAGCGTGAAGTCGGAGACGTATGACTATCCCCAGGGTTATGTCGTCGACACGCCTGACGGGCTACAGGTCGTAGCACAGGGACCCTTCACTCCATACAACTCTTATGTCTATTAGCTTTCCTTTTCTTGGTTTCGCGTATTGCTTTACATATTAGCTACATACTGGCAATGGATTTTCCTTTTACTTGCTTTCTTGCTGTATACCACTATCTTCATTAACGTCAATAGTTGCTTCGGGTTGTCCGTTGATTACGGACTTCGCGAGTAATTCATTACAGTGCGGCTATCGATAGCTTTCTTATAGCTCCCCGTTGTTATTCTCATGAATCCCACTTTTTTGTTACTTACCGATGCCTCATGATCGTCTTCATTCTACGATTGCCCCAGATATCAATTACATTGCTGAGGATAATGAAGAACGCTCAAGAAGCAACACAATAACCTCAACCTTCAGGCCGGCTCACCATCGCCAAGAGCTTCGTGCACTTCTCAAGATCCCTGGATTACAATATACATAACCAAAACAAGGTATAAGCCAAAATGCAAAGGGTATCCCATCCTACTTGCGATGCGTGATAAAGTTCTTCAGCGTATTATCCGTCGCGTCCACGCTCAACACAAACGCGCGCGCAACAGTCTCCGCACCCGCCGGGCTCGTATGCGTGTGGTCGTTGGGATAGTACGAGTTCACCACATCCTTGCCCTTGCCCTTGTACAGCGACGCGACGTATATACCGTGGTCGGCAAAGGTCACGCCTGCTTCGGCGGCAGCATCCTTGGCGTATCCAACGAACCGGCCGGGTGTATAGCCAAAGGTCCCGCTTTCCCAGAGGTTGTTTGGCGTCTGCGAGGCGATGATAACGTTCGCGCCTTTGGCTTTGAATGTCTTCGCGGCGTTGGCGATGTACTTCTCGTATGTAAGGACGGTCTCTTTCACACCGCTAAGACGAAGGTTAGCTCAAGTACAAAAAAGGCTAAACACGAGGGATGAGTCGCACTTGTATGTGGTAGTGCAAGTCGTGGAGTAGTCGTTGTTGACGGGATTGCAATCACTACGTCCGTTGTCTGTGGAAAGACTGCCGCCATCGTTGTGTCCAAATTCGATAACAACATAGTCGCCCGACTTGATGAGTCCAGCGATCTCAGTGAACCGTCCCTCCCGAGTGTAGCTACGCGCCGAGCGTCCACCCATAGCCTTGTTGACCACCGGAAGACTAATGAAGTTGGGAAGGTACTTTCCCCAGCCTGAATCATGCATCAGTTATGCGGCCATCGTTCACGAAGAAAGGATAGGCGTACCAGCAGTGTCACCATCGTTCGCGCCAGTCGCAGCCATCGTAGAGTCTCCAGCAAGATACACCGTCGCACTCTGCACAACCGCCGCCGCAGACAAGAACACAATGGAGAACGACCGCATTTTGCAAGTAATGACCAGCGAAGAGGGAAAGAACGGTGGAAGGAGGATGATGAGCGGACAATATGCTGCAGGTTATATACGCCCGACCAGCCCAGCTCGTCACCAGGCCCGACGCCGGCCCGATGCTGGAGAATACACCGAGAGAAGGAATATCGAGTAATTTTCCGGTTCCTCGTCACGATGCAGAAACTAGGAGGACCAAGTGCCTCGTCTGGGTGGTATGACGGAAAAAGCAAGCCGTACTGCTGCTAATACGACGCACGAAGTGGAAGGTCTATGTCAGTCATCCCAGAGTTTCTAGAGGTTGGATGGTCGATCGTGGTGGTCGGTGGTGTGGTCGAAATACACCAGCGCCTTCCTCCTGCTAATCACTCCCCATCGCGCGCCTAACACTTATCCAAAAGAGGACCTCAGTGAACAGACTTTCCAGGGCAGGGACTCCAGCGCGGAAGTCGGTCAAAATTGCGAGAATCTGACTTGCCAAGCAGCGTGCTGCAGGATCACAGGCCAGGTCGGAATATGGCGAAATACTACAAACAGAGGTAGGAATTGACGCTAGAAGGCTGTTGGAAGGTCCCAAATGTGCTGGACCGGCTGTACTAATACCACGACGAGCTCGCTGGCGGGCCTGGTGATAGTCAGTCGTTGCATGCAACCATGCGTACGGTGTTCCCGGTCCAGTGTAGTGGCTGGAGAGAACAAGCTGGAATATGACGAGGCCGGATAAACTGGTATGCACATAGCAAAGATGAGCGTCGTGAGTGAACAACCACAACTTGCCGCACTGTCTAACTTGCTTTGCCAAACATCAGTAAATATTCGCCACATTGGCGCGATATAAAAGCTGCATTTCGCGGACGGTTGCCCTAGGATCCACGGCCCTCTCAATGCTTATGCCTTACGGTTCACACGGCCATGCATAGATAAGTAGCCGGTATTTGTGTCTAATCCGTTAACAATAGAAGTACGAGTCACAAGCAAATATAAGTACAGAGAAAGGGAGAAATAACGATTCGAAGAAAATGACGGCCATCTAGATATAGTACATCGTGCGACTCATCACTGAGTTAACCTAGTTCATCATCAGCATACACATCCACGACAAACAAAGAGAAATCACTCACTCCATTGCCCCAAATCTGGACGGCCCTCCTCCACACCTTGTCCGCCTCCTCAATCTTATCACCTCTCGACCCAACAGTGCTAGCCGTATCCTCCATCATCATCTTGCTCAGGTAGCACCGTCCGCGCTCACAGGCGAGATCGGCGTAGTACGCTGCCGGGATGAGCGAGACGCCCTTGGTCGCACGAGCATACAAGTAACTAGCAGAGTGCGTCCCGCACTGGATCTCGTCCGGCCCAAGGTTGTTCTCGTCGTAGACAATGTTATAGTGGGTCGACTTGACGGTGCCCTGCAGACCGGCATGCGCCTGGAGGTAGAAGTCATAGTCGAAGCTGCGAGACCGAGTCAGCGAGAGATAACGGAGAAGGGAACCAGAACGCACATCCCGACGATACCCTTGTCGACGACCATGCCAGCGGTCGTGTTTCCCTTGTTATCTGCGTGCTGCATTGACGTAGCAATGGGCCTACGAGACGAGTAAGTCAGGAAGTCAACGTGGAGAACACAATCGTTATATACCTAGCGTGATGGCGCTTCCCACAGATGATGACGGATACCTTTGGTTTGTACGTCGGGCCTCCTGCACGGTGCGCTGCCCTCTGGATACCTGGCACCTCGTCGTTCACAACAATATCATACTGACCCTGCAAACTCTGTGAGAACTCCCTCTGGATCGAAGGAGGCAGCTGCATACCTCGCTGACACCATCCCTGAACACGAAGATCCGCTGAGGAAGGATCTTGTTCACTTCCTTGAAGACAAGCAACCTCTCCGCAAGGATCTGGTCGAGCTCATCAACAACCTCCTTCGAAAACTTGCGCAGCTCAAGATCTGGACGTTGGATACGCAGGCTGGCCGGGTAATGGACGAAGTTCTTGTCGATGGAGGCGACCACGGCGACGATGGAGGGGGTTCCGAGAGGCATCCCCGGACCCGGATGGGTCACGTCGATTCCGACGACCATTGTCGACTGCTTGTTTAGCCAGGCCATCTGCGCGTCCTCGATCTTGTGGTTGATCCCGCCGAGCTTCGTGTTGATCTTCAGCGCGACGTTGGACAAGTACTGGTCCTGCTTGTTGGGAGGTCCAAACGCCTTCTCGAGTTGCATGCAGATCGTGGGCACGCCGAGCTCAACATCGCCGATGCGCTGGGTAGGTAGAAATAAGCATCTACAAGAGAACGCACAGACGAGGACGTACCTTCAAACCGGGATAGATGTAATTGTCCCGGTGTACGAGCAGAACCAGAATGAACGTCGGTTTCCCCAGCGCGGTGCCCTTCGCCATGACGAGATTCTTAAGGTTGTTGATGCTCTCTATTCTCCCCGGATCGTCTCTCTCGTGCTTCAGAACCCCAGTAGGGATGAGTGTCGGGGCACTACCAACTTGCATGCCGGCGCTCTGCATCTTTCTGCCAAAGGCGGTAGCCAATCCCTGGATCTCTCCAGTATTCTCGCACATTTCGCGGCCTCTCGGGGTAGTATGGTCGCGCACGATGAGGACCCACCACTTATTGACAGTGCCGCCCTTGAGGAAACGACTTTCTGTGATGTTCCACGAGGCGTTCTTCGGCGTGATGGCTTGCTTCCCGGCGTACGATATCTTCGGAGGTTGGAGCTGCCTGGCGGGGACAATGACTTCCTCGGTGGAGACCTCCAAGCCCCAGGGGTCGTTGACCTTGTGGTCACGTAGCTTCATCTTGTCGAAGCCATCGTTCGCAATCCTGTTGGCATTGACCGCGGGAGGGTTGCACGCGAATTTGATCATATTCGCGACTTCGCGCTCGCCAAGTCGTCCGCGCAGGGGGTTACCGGGCTCGATGACACAGAGCTCGGCGGGAATCCAGGTCTTCTTGGACGGGCTACCAAGGTTGACGACGGGAATATCATCGGCGTGTCGCAGTGTGATGTTGTATTCTAGAAGAAGTCACGCAGTGAACTGCTGATCAAAGGGAGGTACGCACTACGCTTGAAGAACTGCTCAACCGAGATAGGATTCGGGCCATACTCGTCGCATTTGAACGTCGTCTTTTTTGCCGAAAGCCTTCCAATCTCAGCAAGTTTCTGCTTGCGCTTGTAGCCCAAGTAATTTGTCGTCACTTTGATACTCTTCGCCAGATGAGGCGGCAGTCGAATATTTCCGCCGCCTGAGTTGCGAGAGAAGGCAATCAGCACGTCAGCTAAATTGCCAGGCTCAACGAAGGGAGCCATCGCGACGTTGCTGTTGATTGGGTCAATACGGTAGAGACAAACAAGGACGCGACTTACAGATTGACCATCAAGTGCTTGTAACCTGGGCGGACCGACATGAAGAAACCTCGCCAGGCTTCGATGCCCGGACCAAGATTGATGCGCTCACTCTGTCCGGGCGGAAAATAGGTCTTGTTCTGGCCAACGCGGACTCCCAGACGCTGTGGCTTGTCGCGAAGCACAAGGTTGAGGGCCGAAATGATGGGCAAAGGATCGTATGCACGTTGGGCTGGGTCGGCATTCAGGTATCTAGCAAGTGTCAAATCACCAAAGAATGCATCGAGATGACGACCGACTGTTGCATTTCCGCCATCTTGAGCTCGTTGGCGAACTCGACGGTCACCTTGTAAACCGTTGCACCTTGCTGAGGCCCGTTCTGCCCTTTCTCGAAGTAGGGGATGGAAAGTTGAATCGCCGGGAGCTTCTGCGCGGACACGAGCCTGTCGCTACCATTGTGCGCGATGTAAGCACGGTGCGCAGCGACGCTGGGATGAGTCTCAATGAGTTCGAAGATGCGCTCCTTGCGCTTGAGAAGGAAGTCTGAGGGGGTGATGGAAATGGAATAGTCGTATATAGCTTTTAGCTTCGAGCTGAACTTCAAGGCGAAGAAATTCGTTCGGAGAACGACGGCCTTGCCTGCTGTGCCAAACCCAGGCCGAGTGGGGCGCTGTGGCGAAAGAGGAACTTTCTTGAGCAAGGCAAGTAGTTTTGCCTGCTCGGGCTCCTGGAGATGGGCGGGAACGACAGCGGGGACGTTCTCTTTGTAGATGAGAGGGCCGGAAGGCGCACCACCGCGCCCGCCTCCACGTCCGCCGCCGCCACCGCCAGGACCACCTCGTCCTCGGCCATCTCCTCGCCCGCGAAAGTTGCCTCTGTCGCCGCCGCGTCCGGTTCCTCGAGTGGACATGGTAGTAAGATGGAGAGAATGACGTGGCAGCGCAGCCGCATGAAACCCTCCTTTGCCAAACATGCCACAGCAACGTGTGTGGCGCACTCTGAGTCACTCGCATCCGTTGTTCAACTTTGGAAGTGAAAGCGAAGAGGTTTGTACTCATTGGTGTAAATGGGAAATCCGATAGAAATTCAGGCAAACGTACATGTACATTGCGACAACACGGAAACGTGGGAATTACCTCGTTGCTCATCGCCATCATGGTCGAACACGGCGGCATTAGCGCGCACGTCGTCGTTGACGGCGCCGAACTGCCCGAATACGCTTCGGAATACGACGAAGACTCCAAGAAACTTAAGTGCTGGATTCCTTCGGAAGCTGGCAAGGTTCAGTCTATCGCTGATCTACATATCATTATAATCATGGTAATCTCGCGATTTTCCATAGGAATTTACCCTCCGTCTGAAAAGAGAGACTTCCGACTATTATGGTGAAACAAGGTTTTTGGTCGACGGTCAGTGCGTTCTGGCGCGCACTTGCGAGGAAAATTCTAGTCTGTGCAGTTGCTCCGGTTTGAGAAACGGAGTCAGGTCACAGCGACCTTTGCTATTTGCCAACACCAAAATCTCAGGTGAGTTGCATCTCCAATGTGTAGCTCCCTAGCTCAGCATCAGGACTCAGATGACGACGCGCTACTTGGCGGCAGCGTCCCTGCAGAGGTTGGAACCATTTCCATCGAACATTGGCACATAGAGAAGGGGGGTTCGCATGCGTGTAAAGATCTGAAACGGCTGTTTAAGCCCACTGGACCTGTTCATGAGAGGACAAAGCCTGTTGGGCATGTTACAATGTGCAAAACCTCCGATGAGCATTCGCACTCGCATTGAATTGACTATTTGTCCAGCCTTGGGGATGAGAGACCTTGTCCGAAGAAGAGGCTTGCTGGCCACGTCAAATATGTCAAACATCTCATCACCTTTGTCTTTCAATATCGTCCTCAAGGTGCGCTGCACGATTGGAGCAGGCTTTCATAGATTTACTGACGTGATTTCATAGAGTTTCTACGCGCTAACGGGATCGTGCCGCGTCCTAAAACTGAAGAGAATCTGACGCTCGACGGCGCAAAACCCATTTCTCCACTCACCGGCACCCCAGAACCCCGTGGAAAGAAACGCAAAGCGCCTGCTGTCCGTGATTTCATCGACCTCACAGAGGATGACGATGGTGCAAAAGCGCATGCAGGAGAGGGGGACGATGAAGAGCAAGCAGCTATCGATGATCTCAAGGTGCGTGGTATTCGTTGAGTACATTACTGCCTTTCCGACATGGCGCTCCCAGGCGGAATTGGAGATCAAGCGCATGGAGGTCAGTCTTCGCCATCCTTTCCTAGGAAAAAATTAACATTATTCTTCAGCTCCAGCTATCTAAACTCGAACGCCAGAAACGCAAGAAGGCAAAGTTGGCAGGTCCTTCGAAAGTAAATGGAGTCAAGGCGTCGCAGGGGAAGCCTCAGGAGAAAAGCAAGCAGGAAATGGTCAAAGAAGAGAGCGTTTAAATTAGTTGCATTCTTTTGGGTAATTTTCGCTAAAAAGTAAAAGGTCTTATGTCTTCTTATTGCGGATTGCTTTGTAGAGACCGGAATGGCGGGACTTGGTACGGTATATGATGCCATCATTGATCGGCTGGCGGTCTTGCACTCAAACGTCGACGACCATGGTCTGCCTCGGAAACATCAGCGCGCGCGTCGTCGTCGATGGTGTCGGCTTGCCGGAATACGCACCAAGGTACGACGCGGAGAGGAGAGAATTATCATGCTGGATACCCTCGGAACCTGGGAAGGTCGAACCCTCGCGCATCTTGTAATTACAGCGGTTGATGCGTATGTCCTCATAGGAATTCAAAGTCTTCCTCAAGCGCAAGAACTGTGACTACCATGGGTCAGCCTCCTTCAGTGTCAATGGTGTTGTTATACGACGACAACTATCGTGGAGGGGCGAGGATTCGGTGTTCGCGTGCGACTTTATGCGAACACGTACAAATTCTGAGCGGCCGTTACTGTTCTCAAGAATGCCACTGCCAGGTGCGTAAATCTGTTCAACCCAAGCGTGCGTATCAATGAGATTATGCTGTAGACAGCGCTGCACATCTCAACACTCCGTTACTATCGCCACAACATGGAGACATACGCATTCGCCATGGGGAGGTTCACCAAGCTGGACGCATGGAGTGCCATCAGCCAAATCCATATTTTCCCTTAGGAATGGCTCGCGATGCGCAGAAGCCGGCACCCCATTTTACACAGTACGTGGCAAGCACAAGGATCGTCTGTTGCCAACTCACGTCCCAGGTTAGGTCAGCAAAGAGGCATCAGCAACTATGCGCCTAGCGTATACAACGAGAGTCATATCGAACATCTCATAACCGTTATCTTTCGATATCGTCCTCTGGGTGCGCGCGATGTGAAGTAGCGGATGCTCCCCCTAATGACATTTCTTTAGTTGAGCTACAAGCAAGCGGCATCGCTCCGCGCTTTCCATCAGGTCCTCTCTCGATTCCCTTACCTATGAAGACCGTGAACAACGTTCCTCTTTCCAGAAAGCGAAAGGCATCCAGCGCCGACCTCGACTCGGAGGGGACTGATCTCGAGGAGCTCGAGGTATGCCGTAGCCTTGAGTGTTGGTTTGTGTTCTAATCACGTACGCACAGATGGAACTGGAGGTCAAGCGTTTGGAGGTAAGAATGCCCATTCGATGCTGAACGTCCGTCCTGAGTCTTTTTTAAGCTTCGTATCGCCTGGCTCTTGAAACAGAAGCGCAAGAAGGCGAGATTGGACATAACCCTGCAGGTCCATGCGGAGACATCCCCGAAAGTGAGAGTCAAAGCGGAGCGTGGTCAGCGCACACTCATCGCCGCTGGGAAGGGAACGCCTGCAATTAAAAAGGAGAGGCTTTAGGCCCTCCTCAACCAATCATTTGCTTTACGATGTTCTTACAGACCGGTCATGATGGGTCATGATGTTATCTCAAGACAACTGCTATCTTCGACAAAAATCTCATCATCATCAGCCCCTAGAAAAGGCGCTCGAGTCACATGACCGCGTTTGTTCAATGTATTTCTCCCGAGCCTTTCTGTCAGGGATCGCTCAACACATACAGTACTTACTCAAGTTGGAAGCCATGTTCACAGCCACTTACGTGTCTCTTGTACATGCCACCTTCGAAGCGCCCGAAGCAACAAAACTCTGTCCGAAATTGGTAGTACTTGCGCCTTCACCGCAAGACCTAAATATACTTGTTTTCATCCATTTCTTGGCGGGTGAACATCAACCACGCGAAGTATAGTTTCCCCCTCAATCCGGTAGGTTTCTCACCCCAGCAGCCCGAAGGGTGAACATGGGATGAAGAATGGATTAAAGTGTACTGAAGTCATCCTGTACACAAGTCTGCCAATTTTCGAATGAATATCATCCACTAACCAGAATGATTTGCATCCCAATATATCCACCCCTCAGCGGATGTCTTTTCACTACATCGGTCATCCCTTATTCACTATCCTAAAGTATATCTATAAGCTACAGAAATACACTTAATATAATACCATTTTTAGAGTGCCCGTACGTCGTGATAATAATACTGCATGACCCCGAAGAACCGAGGCCGAGGCCGATGCTGAATAATCAGGACACAATCCCGACACATATTGATATGATCATTGATGCGCATCAGGCTCGCATCAGTTGCATTAATTGTTGTGCGCGCCGCTCTCCCAGATGTTTGGATAGGCCCAGGGCTACATGGATATGGAATTGAAGACAATAGCTATCAGATATTGTACTATACCACTAGTCGAAATGCTATCATAATTAAAATATAAGGTGCTAAATTGTATACGGTAAATGTAACATACAGTCAGTGTATCTCTTCGTCAGATTCGGAGTCGGAGTCGGAGTCAGACCCACCATGACCAGCAACATCACCCGAACTTCCGCCTGCCATTGCTGACTGTTTCTCCATTCGACGACGGTGCGCTCGAGCGTTCTTGAGATATTGCTTCACATATTCAATCACCTGCCAGTAGTTTGGGAAGCGTCGCTTGGTGAGATAAGGATTGTCTTTACAAGCCTAGAGGGTGTCAAACAGATTCGTAAAACAGATGAACTATACACACTAGCTTGCAGATATTCCCCATAACCATTGGGTCTTGTTTACGGAATGAGAGTCCTAAATCAAGTCCAGCACGTATTGCGTTTAAGCGCATAGTGTCGTGGATTTCCGAGCGTATTTCCTTTTATTTCTCATTATTTCTATATTCGGTAGTAGTGCGCAACCTCGGCGACCGGACCGATCCGCCGAT
>KN880730.1:0-27178 GCA_000934385.1 Cylindrobasidium torrendii FP15055 ss-10
CCCGATCACGTGAGCAAACCGTTGGTTTATCTGGACGCCATTTCCTTTATTGGAAGCTGCTCTTGACCACCATCTACGGGGATCATGCCTCGCTACGACCACGAATACCCCCCTCTCTGGGTCCTCATGGATTGGGCTGCCGAAGAAGCCAAACCGGCGCGGCCTCCGCCGCACTCTTGCTGGACGCGAGTGAGAGAACTTGAAGAGCCTGAGCAAGACTACTACTTCCAAAAACAGTGGAATGATACGGCTACCCCAGCATCCCCGGTGGAGGAGAATACAGGTCCCACTGAACGGGCCGTTCAACGTGTTGACCGTTATACTACGGACTTCCTCCCTCGAGCCCATGATTTAAACTACCCATTCAAGTTCTCGTTCGTCTTTACAGGCCCATCCTATCGTCTCTATGTTTGGGACAGGCCTTATCGTCCCCGCGGGACCGCTACCAAGCCCAATACCAAGAACCGTGAAGTTCATGATACGTATACCGTGCCCGCCGTTGCTGGAGTCAGGAGAATTTTATACTCTAACCAGTGCGTCCTCTTTGTCTGATTACATGAAAGAGGTGACTGTGGTTTGACTTAACTATATACACAGTCCACGCAAAAGAGCGAAACACTCGCTTTCCGGTCCGACGAGGATTATACACTATCCGTTTGTCTTCGGGTTGATTCCGTCGAGTAAACGGTGCGCACTCGGAGGATCATGTAATCATCCATATTGTTGATTAATGGCTTGCAACCCTACGTGCGATGGGGAAGTAAGGCGGGTCGTTTAGCTATGCCCATGGGATAAACAGCCTTCTTTTTATGTGATGTACAAGCCTTTTTTTTCAATGAAATACTTTCTATACATGCCTAAAAGCTATCGATGTCCCATCGTCTGTCACCCTACGTGCGATAATTAACCCGTAAGTGTCTTGCAAATACGGATGTCAGGCAATGCTAGTTGATATCCCCCACGAGCGAATTTCGATAGACTGAATTTAACTCTAAAGCCAATATTGTTTGGTGGGATCCTGACGTTGCTGGCTTTGTGAACAGCCTCTTACAAACCTCGGGAGGACATTTCACGTCACTCAGAGTAGCTGTACATATCTCACCGCTCGTTTTCCTCCGTCCCTTTCTCTTTGTCCAACATTCCTACTTCCAACTCCCCAGACTTCGCGCGCTACCAATTCAGCTCACACGCACAAGCCAGCAGAAAATTATAGATATCCGAAAAATACAATTCAACGTATCCCACCAAAATAAATGTGTAGGAGGGGGGCCAAATACCGTAACACAGAAACTCATACGCTTCATTTCATATTAAAACACAACCGATAAAAAAGTCGCTCATGACAGACTCGCACTCGCCAAAAACTCAGCGCATGCTCACACATTCGCCACAGCAGCAAGCTCCCTCATCTGCGCCTGCGCCAAACTCTGCGCATGCACATGCACATGCCTCGCCTTCTCCTCCTTCCAACACACCTCAATCCCCCCAACCCACTCATGCCGCGCAACCTCCTCAATCGTCACCCGCTTCTTCGGATTCGGCTCCAGCATCTGCCGGATCAACGACCGACACCCCCGCGGAGACAAATTCTGGATCGTCGGAGGCGGCGTAGGCGAAGAGACACACGCCTGCGCGTACGACGCGTACATCGCGTCAGAGACTTGCGCAGCGCGCCAGGGAAGCTCTTGGAAGTGGAGGCAGTAGTAGACAATCCCGCACGCCCAGATATCCACGAGTCGGGCGTCGTACGCTAATCCAGAAGGTTTAGATGAGAACGAACAGAGAGGGAAGACGTACGTTTGCCCAGGAACTGCTCTGGCGCAATGTACGGCTCACTGCCACACAGGCCTGTCGACATGTGCACCGTGGTCTCCCATGGCAGCCGGTACACCGTAGATGCGCCATAATCCCCAATCTACAACAGCAATCAGAGGAACGTACAGCGGGTTGGAGTCAGGACGCACCTTGAGGTGTCCCTTGGTATCAAAGAAGAGGTTTTCAGGCTTGATATCTCGATGCGCAACGCCTTGCGAGTGGAGGTACGCAACCCCAGACACAATCTGCTTGAAGCAACACTCGACCTCGGAGGGCGACATCCCACCCTTCTTGATCGCAGCATATAAATCCCCACCAGGACAAAACTCCATCACCTCGCACCACTTGGCGCTCTCGTCCTGCACAAGATCCACCGTCTCCACGATATTCACATGGTGCAGCGTAGAGGAGATGCAGAACTCGGCCGTGAGCTTCTTCACGTACTCCTTCTCTGTCTCGTTCTTGCGGCGCTTGCGGAATTCCTGGGGAAACAAACCTAAATGAGCCCACGGTCGCAGCAATGAGTTCAACCACGCACCTTGATAGCATAAAGCTTCTCCTCTGTCCGATCCCACTTGTGTGCGAGCCGCACTACAGACGTCGCGCCGCGCCCGATAGCCACCTTGTGGCAAACGCCATACTTGGACGTAAGGCTGCCAACACTCTCGCCAGCCGCTGAGCGCGCACGGCCGCCGCCGCCGCCGCCGGCATCGCTATCCCCATCCGACTTGCGGCTGCTCCCGCCCGTCGACCGCTGCGAGCTCTTCCGGGATAGCTTCGGACCATTCGCGAGCAGGTCTTTGAGCGTAAACTTGTGGCCGCCACCGTCGTGCGAGATAACCGAGGGCGCCTTTGGGCGGATCGTAGACGTAGATGAGGAATGTTGTTGTGAATCAAGCAGCGTCGCCGACGGGGAATTCGGCGCCGAGCCGTGAGGAGGAGGAGGTTGTTGTTTGCCGTTCTTGGCGGGAGTGATGAATTTTGCAGATCCGTTCGTGACTTTGTTTCCGGCAGTGCCGGCCGACATGCTCGGCGCGCGGCTTGGAGCACGGCTGTTGGCGCGAGTAGAGGGCGCGCTGCCCCATTCGCTGTCCGACACGGACGGGGAGGGGGTACTGGAGGCCGAGCCGGCAGAAATATGTTTGTCGTGCATCGGCGGGGGTGTCGGGATGTTGCCAGACGCTAAGTTGGCTTTGCTTAGGGATAGCATGGTTTCGCCTGGGCTCTTGGGGTACGCTCGAGCGTCTGGAGGCGGCATGGGAACGTGCTGGGAGGCGAAGGAGGGTTTGGTGGAGGATTTGGAGCGGCCATGCGGTGGTTTGTCAGAGTCCTGGCCCTCGGAGCTCTCTGTTGGTGCGGCATCTTCTTGTGTGATCATGGTAGGCGGTCGAATCGTCTTGATAGGTGAAATCGTGATGGGGCGGAAGGGGGAGCGTCGATGTAAACGTAAGCACGGCGTTCAAGAGCGTTATTAAACTGATATCATGACTGCCGGTGCGGTGGAGGTTGGAGGTGTATAGGCAGGCAGAAAAACGGGGATGACAAGCGAGCAGGCGGGAATGCCTCTCGTCGCCACGAAAAATAGGCTAGACGCTGGGCGGCGACGACAACGAAGAGATCAAGCAAACGAGAAGATCGTGGTTTGCGGTTAAGTTGTGGTCGCGCATGTCATCACTTTCATCGCCGATTATGTAATGCCTCCTTTTGTCGTCGCGCAAAAAAAAAATGAAATATCTGATAGCGAAAACAAATGAGAACCTGCAGCAATCATGGGACGGTGGAAGTACATCGATAAACAAAACTTGGATTAAAAAATCCTCGTCCAAATCCTCGCCATGAGGTACGTCTGAGGTACATAGCGCATATAAGCGGGGACCCACAACTCTAATCGCGAAATGAAATCACCCCTCTTGCTCATCATCTCTCATCTCCAGAGGTGAAAGCCTTTGCTGCTCGCTTTGCCAACCATCCTGCCCTCGATATTTTTGAAGAAAACGTACGCCCTTGCTGCCACGTCGTGCAAGTGGCAAAAATAACGCGCCGGGCACGGCTCGCAGCATGGCCAGCGGAACAACGTACGCTCACCATCGATGCCGGCGCCGCCACCAGACCAAATGCATGATCCGGTGCGCTTGTCAGCGTCTGACAGTAAACGGGCCAGCTCCGGACGTTGCGGGTTGCGCGGAAAATGCTAGTCGTCGTGTGGCGTCGGTGTTCTTGCTGGAGGTGCTCTAAGTACTAGTACAGCCTACTTCTCACGGCGACATAACATCGGTTTCAGGCTGTAGCACTTTGCGCGCAGGAAGCAACGTGCGCAATAACTCAGTCTCCCATGCGTACTAACTAGAGTGGGCGGTCTCTGCTTTGTCGGCCGGTACACTTGGTAGGAGGTGAGCCAAGCCCTCTATACCAGACGCGGAATGTGGATCCGGCCGTCTCATAACGTAGCTTTCAGAACAGCGCCCCAACTGAGTTGAAGTGACGGGCCCATGCACCCATTACAAGTCCGAGCTCGAGTCCATTCGCCCATCCTAGTCGAGCGTGGGCAGGTAATCTACGTGCCTTCCTCCCATGAACAGATATTGACCACTCTCTGGAAATACGCTGCTTCGAGTGCGCCGCGCACGAATTCGGGATACGTACCCCAACGCGTACATGATGAGTGTACACTCTTACTTGTTTCTCGCAGCACCCAATTCGAGTCTGGCTGCGTCCCTCTTTCCCAGTGTCGGCCTCATGAGTACATGTTAGTCGCGCGCTGAATGCTCTGACGAGTATTCAAAGGTACAGCAATGGAGTTATAATATCTTAATTTGAGCCGGTCACTGCGTCGCCAAGTCGTCGTGGCCCGTACATTCCTGGTTCTAGATCTGTACAGAGGCCTGTCTGCGAAGGGTTTATGGCTCCGCGAGAGTATCTGGGTATGTACTGCGACCATAGGTGGGTTAGGCGAGGTGCCACTGTTGTGGCCTCCTTGTCTTCGTCTGGCGGTTTGAGCATACCTTCTTGTGCATCAAATGAAGCCACGGCATATCACATCTAGTGCCATGAGGCTTGGATGTGAAAGACTCGTTGATGGTAAGCACGCATTTCTTAGATCTGCAAGGACCTGTTCCCGAGAACGCCGCAGTGGAATCAAGTTCGTTTAAAGCCACTGCTGGACTTCTCCCCGTGCGCAGATCGAAAGGGCTGGCCTCAAACTGAGGAGTAAGAAGGATTCGTTAATTCCAGAAGCTGTAAGAGAGTGTTGTCAAGCAAATAGCTGAAGTGAGTTGCAAAACAATATCGGTTTCACATGATACATTCCATCGAAGCTCGCTTCAAGTTGTAGAGGACAGTACCCTGTTTCATTCACCTATTTGCAGGACACTTACGGTTATACCATTTCACGTAGGGTGACAGACGATATGGCACAAGTAGCTTGCAGCCATGCATAGAAAGTATTTTATTGAAAAGAAGGCTTGTACATCACATTTTAAAAAACCGTTGTTTATCTCGCTGGCATGGCTAAAGGGTGACCCATCGCACTCTCCCGTCGCTCATAAAAGAGCAAGCCTTGGAGAACGCACAATACAGATGATCACATTCCCCTCGTGCGCACCGTTCGAACGACGGAACCAACCCAAAGACAAACGGATAGCGTATAATCCTTGTTGAATGGGAAAGAGAGAGTTTGGTTATTTTGCGTGGGCTGTGTACAGTTAGGTCGAACCACAGGCACTCTTTGATATAAGCAGACAAAGAGAACGTACTAGTTGCCGAAGAAAACAGGCGTTCGTTTTGTTGCAGCGACTGTGGGCACGGTATACGTATCCTGAACTTCACGGCTCCTGGTGATAGGCTTGGTAGCGGTCCCGCGGGGACGATAAGGCCTGTCCCAAACATAGAGACGATAGGATGGGCCTTTGAAGACGAACGAGAACTTGAATGGGTAGTTCAAATCATGGGCTCGAGGGAGGAACTCCGTGGTATAACGGTCAACACGTTGAACGGCCCGTTCAGTGGGACCTGTATTCTCCTCCACCGAGGATGCTGGGGTAGCCGTATCATTCCACTGCTTCTGGAAGTAGTAGTCCTGCTCAGGCTCTTCAAGTTCTCTCACTCGTGTCCAGCAAGAGTGCGGTGGAGGCCGCGCCGGTTTGGCTTCTTCGGCAGCCCAATCCATGAGGACCCAGAGAGGGGGGTATTCGTGGTCATAGCGAGGCATGATCCCCGTAGATGGTGGTCAAGAGCAGCTTCCAATAAAGGAAATGGCGTCCAGATAAACCAACGGTTTGCTCACGTGATCGGGCCTGCCCCCGCGTCCGGCAAACGGGCGCTACGTGGGCAGACATGAGTTAAGTGACAGTACGAGGCACTTTTTTTTAGAGAGATGGACTATGTTCTGTCTTGATCTATAAGTGTATGTGTTCATTATGCACTGTAACGGCTCCTACTACGGCCGAGGCGAGTACGGCTTGAAACAGCAGTGTAAGTCTTCTTTATCTTGTAAACACAGTCCGATATTTGAACAAGGATTATGGACCTCCGAAATTTCTACACATTAGCCTTCTGCGCCTTTGATGGTTCAACCTACTACTCTTGGATCTTCGCTGAACCGTCACGGCTAATGCAAGTTCGTTATTTGAAGCACTCAGTATTGGTTTGAAATAGTGTTATAAGTAGTATGTAGTACAATATAATATATCAAGGAATATTCTAACCTGGTCAATACATGATATCCGCAAAACTACCCTTGCTACAGATGCTCAATGGCGGCGGACCTTGCCGAGACCGCGAGTAGGACGTTGGCTGCTCGATGCCTTGGAGGACGACGCGACTGGGTCTTCGATGCGTAAGCGCTTCATTCGGGAACTGAGAACCCGTCAGGAAATGATAGGGAGCACGAAAAAATGAGAGAACACACCCGAGCGCCGCTTCCTCCTCTTCCTCTTCCTCATCATCGTCCCATTTCCTCTTATATCTAGCGTCCCAATCCTTAGCCTCCGCCTCAATCTCTTCCAGCTTCGCCACTGCCTGGTCCTCCGTCAACCCTTGACTTATGAAGAGCGGGTATCTTGCGAAATAAATCCTCTTCAATTCTCGCCGCCTCTCCCTCTCGCGCCTCTTAGTCTCCCTAGCCTTCTGTAGTTCCTCTGGCGAGAATATACAATGCACCCAGCGTTCATTGATACACCTGTATCCTGCGTCGTACCAGTACTTTGCCAGCCGCAGTGCGTCTTGGCGACACCCTCCTGCATACTTCTCTAGTGTCATGGTGAATGTTGGCTGGGCATTCTCTTGATAGAACAAGTCCGATGTCTCGATCTCCTCAATGCTGATTTCTACACCATGGAAATAGAATCCGGGGTCCTGCGGGGGTAGCATATCGACGTCGTCTCCCTGCGTAGCGTCTTCGTCATTGTCGTACTGAGATGCGATGCGGATATCATCTTCGTTCGAGTTGTTGTCCTGCGACGCTGAGTGTTCCTCGAGAACAATGGCCGTGTGATAATCTTCGGACTCATTCTTGACATTCTCCACACCTTCCTCCATCTCCATATTGGCCGGCTGCGCTGGGAGGGACTCTTCAAGGAGCTGGCTCTCTTCCGCGCCGCCTCTCATCTTTTTCTCCCGGTCCGTGATGTACGCCTCCAGGCTTTCATAACGTGCTGGATAGTTCGGCGGGTATGTAATGTACTCTTCCTCTTCCTCCTCGACGTAGTAGCGCCCACGGCCGGGGTCCTGAGTGGCGGGCGACTCCGTATATTCGTCGTCGCTCTAATTGTTCGTTGAGTTGCTACGGTCAAGGAATACGCAAAAAGATCACGTACATCGTCAAGGAGCTGTGGGACGTCTTCTTCATCATCTTCCTCAGAGTCGGAATCGCCGCCGAGGCCGACTGGGGCCTGGGTGAGTGGTGGCTGGGTAGCGACATCGTCGATCTAATTGCTTGTCAGTCATCGCAGACAAAGACTGCCAAGAAAGTGCCACGCACGAGGTCCAAATCCTCTTCATCAGACAAAGCATCCTCCCAGTTGGCGTAATAAACAGATTGGGACATATTGTAACGATATCGGGGTTGGGGAAATGCGACGGGTTATTGTCAACGTTGCGGTGGTGGTGGTGGTGGGAGTCACAGTTGGTGAGTGACTGTGACACTTACACAGCGTGTACACGAAGGGAGCTATCCATCACGTGATTAGACCTTTTCCTCGTGGCCGTTGATCGTTGTGTTTCGTCGATTGGATCTAAGATTCATGTTCTGTCTTTTGGATACCGCTCACTGTTATAATTCTATTAATCATGGACAGTATTCTAATCATCATCTACAACACACTAACACCCTCAGCAGAGCACTGTGCCAACCTGAATATTTTGACTTGGACGAGTACACTCAATTCGGTAATTAGGCATAGAGCATGGCAGCGATAAGAAGTACATAAAGACAACTGTCTTATTGTCGCCTAATTGTATGAAAAAAATAGAGCCACTCGAACAAAGACCATGGCACTGAACAAACTATATAAGCAACCGTATCCTTGTAACCTTTGGATCGTCGTGCTTTCATTACATCGCGTCTACAACAACAACACACCCATCCTCGTTCATCGCACACAACACAAATCCGATGTCTTCCTCCACCAACGCATACAAGAGCAAGCAAGTCCGCGCCTTGGACACCCCCGCCTGCCCCGAAAACCCCGCCTGCGATTTTGTTTCCGACGACGAGGACATAATGAAGGCACATATGCAGACCCACAAATCACACCCATTCGTCTGCGAGTATGGTTGCACCCAGCGCGATGCGAACTCGGACGAGAGTGTCCAGCGCACATTCAAGGATGCGCACGAAGTGTACATGCACATTTCCAAGTACCACTCGGAATTGCTTGCCAGACCGTTCCACGCGAAACAGCCTAAAGACGCGGAATTCTAGAGGACGAGGGAGCCACCGTCCAGTATCTGAGGTCAAGTTATAGCGGGCGTACCACGGGATAGGATAGCAATGACCCAAATAATGCAGAGTGAAGGGAAGACAGGATGAGCATGCATATATACATAATTTTCGGACATTGCGAATAAACCTGTCCTGTCTTGTACTTTCCGACTGATCGTGACGTGAAATGGGGGTACGTATCGAAAATCCCCGATAATCCCTCTCATCGACATACCGGCGGTGTCCTTTGTAGTGAAGCGAAGCTTGGGGCTGCAGAGAACCCGCGCCGGAACTCGCGATGTGTGACGCCCGTCGCCCGACTGTTCGTGTGAAGCAAGAATGAGAAAGGATGCCCAAATGAGAAAGGATGCCCCAGAGCGAGCTCGAGACGATAGAAAGAGAGTTTTAATTGGGATGCAGGGTGTAGGATCGTAACTCGAACTTGTAAACGCAGTTGTAAAGGTGCTTGCGCTTTCGATGAACAGGGGTTTATAGGGCAATATACGACCTACATTCACGGAGCGATGGGATGATTCGAGTGAAGAGATGATTCGAGTGAAGAGTTCGAGCGTCTTTGTCAAGGAACAATACACGCCACGCACCCTTGCAACATCGACTGATCAGCCTTATTGAGCCAGCCAACACGGCCGACATCGAGGCAAAGAGCCTGTACATCGAAGCCAAGGAGTAGAAATCCCAGCGGAGTCCCGCCCGTACCATTGACAGAGCTGGTCCGCATGATGTGCCGCGGTGCGGCGGTAGCGAGAGCAAAACAAGCATATACATGATCGCAACGTCGGACCGAGTGTCCGACCGCTTCGGCGTAAACGCCTCTGAATTGTATTTTCGCCGGTCCATCCCAGTTTTTGGAAGCGCAGAAATGTATTGAGCGTCTAACAGCTAGCACAGGCCACAGGCGTGGGAGTGGGGAATGCGTGTCTCTTGACAACGTCACCGCCTCAACGCTGTCGCCAAGAAGCGTACAGCGACAAACAATAGATAGAGTGCGGTAGAACCTATCTTCGCCGTTCCCTGGGATCTTATGAAGCTCCCATTTCCATCGCACTAAAGCCCACTACGTTGTCTGGAGCAAAGCTTGCTGAGCATCAAGCAGTTCGACTCAGGTTCGACCGCTGACATCTTATGCCACTTCGCCTCAAACGCCTTCCAATCCATCGTCTAGGAAACCAGTAGTCCTGGCAACTTTACAATTGTAGGTCAGTTGTGTGCTACGGAAATATTGTGGCCACTGTGCACGGTCGTAGTACTTAAGGCTCGCCTTGAAATCGCCATTGTCCACATTGACCTGATACGACATGAAGCCTTTGATTCCTTCGAGTGACCGGCCATCCAGAGACCACGAAGGTCAGACGAATTTGAATCGGCCTTCGACCAGTGTCACATCGGCGCTTTCTCCAACATTCTCTCTTCCATGGTCGCCACTGAACTTGGACGGTCCTCTTGAGCCATTCTCCAGCCCCGAGACCAACTCTACTGTGCATAATTCCCAGATGGTATCATCCTACGCGTTCGAAACACTCGGAATGCCTTCCTCGGAACTCTCTTCACAGGGAGACGCTAATGCGAGGAAGGTAAAGGCAGGGGCGCGAAGGGGAAGTCAGCCAAAGGATACACTCTTAAATTTCGTTCAGCGCAATAATATCAAGCTCAGGTGACTTGAAATTCTGCATGGTCTTGTTTCGTACAGTACATCCTGCTGACCTGACGGTACTTAGCCGGACTCCTCAACTTGAACATACAAATACCAGGAAATCCAATGCGCATACCAATGGGGAAAACAGTAAAGCACACAAGTCAAAAATTACTCGCCCGCCCATTGGATATCTTTCGGAAGGGGCCCTCATCGTTCCCGAGTCCGAAGTCCTTGCCAATTTAAAGATCATCGAAGACTACGCTCTCCAGGCAGGCATCCGCTACATGACTTTCCTGGGACGCGAGTCGAATGAGAACAGGAGGCTTATTGGAGCTTGGACAATGGATATGATGGATAAGCACGGCATCAAGGTGTGTTGTGACTCGGATGATGAGGATATGTAGTACAAGTTGCGGACACCACTAAAGAATTGGACATCTCTGTAGGAACCTGTGCACTTGATATACAGTTGCTTATGCGTGACTACTTATCTGTGTTACGTGCTTGCAAAAATATAATTCAAATATGTACATAGGTGTTCTGAAGACTCTTGAGCTTAGCTTGAATTTGATTGTTTGATCCCCTACCGGATCATCGCCGGACATGGCCCGGTTCCGCGTGACATCCTTGCTTTCAGATTTCATCCACCATGACCAAGCTATGTAGCATCTTCCGAAGCCGCACCGATCCTCCAGCGGAGCCTGTGCGTGAGGTCCCGAGACGCGCAAACGAAGTACTATGGCTCTCATTGGCCGTAGACTCGGTCCGACCACTGTTATGCGCCGCTGTCATTTACCTCGCTCTTTTTTCTCTCACCTTTATCTTTCATCTGCGTACCAGGCTCTCTTGTGATACCTACTCCAGGATATTTTCCACGCTCGTAAGCTCGCCACGAAAGCATTGCAGTCACGAAGATATCATCGAACATGCCGCTCTTCGAAGGCCATGACACTTACAATCCCATGTGGTTCTCTCGACCTCTCAGTAGTCCGACCAGGCCCGCATTGCAGAACCGCCTTCCATGGCCATTTACAGATGTAAACAGTCCCATCAGAATATCATTTACGTCTGAATCACCGTCAACAAACATTCGTTCGCTTCCTGTATCTCCTTACGCTGTCAGAACCCTTGGGCTACCTCCCTCGTTATCCGGCGACTGGAAGTCGATAATGTTTCACTCATGCGTCTGCGAGAGATGCATCTACGACGCGGATCCCCGCGACCAACAGTCCATTCAACATCGATATCGCCAGCTCCTCAACCTTCGTGACAAGCTAGGCCAGTTCGCAAGACATACAGCCCAGAATCCCGGCGACTCGATTGGGACGAAGAAGCTCAAAGCGGGTCTGACACTCGATTTGGCGTATTATGCACAGGACGAGAGTACGCAGCAGTTGGAGCTGGATAGCGTGAGGACGGTGTGCAGAGCGGAATATGCGAGTGGCTGGGAGGGAATGCGCCAGATTGACCTCAAGGAAGGTCGGGGTTCGATGATGACAGAGGCCATCACCCGGCGCATGGAGGTGGGGGACTATTCGATAGGACCCTGTCAAGAGATGCATAGGGAAATTCAAGATGGGATGCTCAGCGCAACAAAGTAAGCTTATCCGCGCACAAATGTGGCACGCCATTCTTACTACCATCAGCCGGGATATCGCACGCAACCGCGCCCAGTTGGACGCTCCACTGAGCTCAAGACAGACTCCACAGAGCGTCTGGCCTCTCCCATTCATGGCGGGTCCATCCGATGTACCGCTGCGCACTGGGGGCGACGAACTCACAAACTTCATCCAATCCTTTCCCCACGAAGTCCAGAACCAGATCGTCTCGCTGGCATCGCCCAACCATTCTGGACCTACTGAACCTGAACGAACGCCTCCCCTATCCCCGCCCTTAGGATACATGACAGAAGACGGGGCGCTCATCATTCCCGAAGCCGACGTTCTTGCCAATCTACAGACCATCGAGGATTACGTCCTTCGCAATGGCATCCGGTATTTGATATTCCAAGGCAATGAGACGAACGAGGCGAAGAGGCTTATTGGTGCGTGGTGTGTCGAGATGGAGAGGCATGAAGTGTACGTATGTAGCGAGGATATGTAGTTTTCTGGCGAGTGAGAATCCGCATCATAGTTTTACACAGCATGGTTTCGATGTGACCGTCTTCGACTCTCCGCTGCCGCTAGGTTCGCAAAGAAGGGACAAACCAATGCATATGAAGTTTATTTTCAAGCGCGTCACCTTTTGAGATGACATGCCATGTTCCTGAGAAATCTGTAGTACAATATACAGGCGCTGGGCCGTATTCGTCAAGTTAAATGGTACAGCTCAGTCGCTGTTTCTTGGGTCGGAGGTCATTGCATCCATTGTGAGCACAGCTTAATGGTTCGTCTTGACAAAGAGCATGGCCCACGACCGGTCAATCATGGAAACAAAGACATCGTCACATGATTAACGCAGCCATGGGTATATAAACAGTCGGTCAACAGCGAACTCGATAATCTTACCATCATGTCACACAGTGCGCCTCCAATTTCTTTATCCTATGAAATCTAAATGCATGGATTATAGAGCACAGCTGTCAACACTGTGGAGGGGACGTACCCGACATGGGGCCGGATCCTGCATCAATCGCTTTGTTCGTCGACTCGCTTTCGCCGTCAGTCCTACCTTCTCGCTGCTCTAGGCTCTTTGCCGGTATGCATGAGGATATCATGCTCAATACAAAACTCGATGAACTACGCCAGTCTCATCCCGAGCTTTTCTTGGCTGCATTGAAGTGCATCGCCACTCCCCGGACGCGCGAGGAACTTGAAGCTCTGGGGTCCGCATTGCTCGTGTGTAACTGCCCAGTCAGCCACGGTACCGTAGTCGCCGATCCGCCCACAACGGCCACCGCAGCGGGAGTGCAGTTCTTCAACAGTCTGTGCGGCATTGTCAGTGAAGGCCTCTATAACTGCAGGAAATTACCGACAAACACCTCCGATCGCAAGTCAGTGCCCTTGGATTGGACAACTCTTGACAGTCTTGTGAGGGCGTCGAGGAAGTCCTTCAAACAAACCGGACGAGCCCCTTGGCCATCCCAACATAATGATATTTTCTTTGGAAAACCAAAGGAAGTCGTCGAAATGCTCTGGCGTATTTATGACACCTTCCCAGAGACAGACATACCTCTGGTCTTGTTCTTTATGTTATGGCAGCTCTCATCGGATACTATCTCCAACGTCGCCTCCTTCATTGAGGATTCTCACTGGCCAGCACAGCTCATTGCCCACGCAAATCGTGTTTTTGATGAGGAAGAAGGCCGCTCGCGAAGTGGATCAAGTAACTTCTACTTTTTAATCCTCTTCCTTCGCCAGATGGCTGTCACTTTCAGCGAAGCCATTGATTTGGAATTCTTGGAACTCTGGTCTCCACACAACTTGGACATCGTCAGGTTCGCCTCACGCGTACTGTGCTCAGACGCATTCAAGGGCCGGGATCGCTCAGACGCACAAGCGTTCTTCTTAATCCAGATTGGGAGTCTGTTTTGGGAAATCTCGCTCATGACACCGCCTGACGGCACTACGGGGGACTTCAGCGAAGAAGAACGCAAGACAATCTCCCCGAGAATCGATACTCCTCAACGCTCCGACAACCTATCTCAACACGCCGGCGCACTTTCGGACGACGAATTTTCCCGTCTTCGAACCTTGGCCTGTGCGAGGCTCATCAACACTGCTCTGTCGGAAGCTTGTGCCGCGCCAGACTGTTCTCAGACAACGACTGCGAAGAACCAGCGATTTGCAGTGTGCGCGCATTGTTCTCTAGCTTTTTATTGCTCGAAGGAGTGCCAGATTGCTGCATGGAAACACACCGCAGTACCGCATAAGCCAATTTGTCTTTCCATGCAAAACATCAACAAGAAGCTTAAAGTCAACTGGACGAAAATTAGATTTGGTGCGCAACGGAACGCGCTCCGCGAGAGGTCAACCTGCTTGAGCCAACAAGAGTGCGCTGATGTTGTGGATTGGACGTCCAAATTGATAAGGTGGAGAGCGGGCGTGATAACTTGTGAAGGGGGTGGAATCCCCTGATCTACCACGACCACGGACTCTGTGAGGGTTCGGCGAGAGATGATCTGGATAGACATTAGATTTAGAGTAGAGCCTTCGAGTTGAACATATATCCAACATGAATAGATTCTTTCTTTGACCAACGTCCAGCTTAAAAGTTCCGATAAATGGTTCATTTGCAGTGGGAGCGTCATGGATAGGGCGTCTGGGTATGCGTGGATTGATGGATAGACGCAGTCTACCTCTATGTTAACATGATCCCATCCAGTCTTACCGCTTCAAGCGTCGGCATACATCGACGTGAAAGAGGCAAACACTTACGAGTGAAAAAGATGAAAGAATAAGAAAAGAATGCGTAGAACGGTGTGATACATGCAGACTTGTGGGAAGAAGTGCGAAATAGAGACGACTCACGCCACAAGCCAGCCACCGCGCATAGTCCGAGACATTTCTCTGCTTCACAAGAGCAGCCCTTAGCTTTACTAGCGCATGCATAGCCTGCAAGCAGCTCATTTGTGAGAGAACTTTCTGTGCGCACCAAATGATTATGGCGCTGACTGCACTACTGACATTGCACAGTAGATCTGGGGCTTTGGGGCCGCGTCGTCTTGCTTCGATAAAGGGTCTTCCGGATACTGTGAAGAGATTCCTGCATAATAAACTGAAGAAAAGCATGTCTGAGTGGTGAGAGTGTGAAGGGAAACACGCATTGGTTATTGAATTCGTGACGTGATCGATGTCGAATGACGCCAGGAACGTTTCACTGTCGCCCGACTGTCGCTTTCTTCCTTCATCAGTCTACCAATTGCGCCGAATTGCTGCCCTTCTCCCTTCAACACGAGTGTGTAATATCCTTTTCTCAATGACTAGTCAGTGATCCTTTTATTGCCTAGTGTCCATTCTCGTGGAAGACGACTTTGAGCCTATCAACAGCCACTCAAAGCCAATCCTGCCGAGCGACGCTAGCATCGTAGAGCAGTGCAATCTAGCATACGCTGCCAGCATGCGTGCAGATCGCCGTGTCTACTTCAGCGGCATGGCCATTGTCGGTGACCACCAGCGCTTCTGGGTCAAGTTCGGCGGCAACATCCGCCTATGCGAGGCGCGCACACAGCACTACGTCGCTCTCCGCTGTGTCGATGCTGACGCTCCAGTCCGGGTTCCAGCCGTCTACCGTTTCTTGCAGTACAAGAGCAAAGGTTATATCATCATGGACTTTATTGACGGTCGGATCTGCACCTACAAAGATGCGCAGGCTGTTGGCGCCGCTGTGTCGTTTCTCATCACGATTCCCGCCCCGGTCGATCAGCCAGGCCCTGGTCCCATCGGCGGAGGCACGATATGCCACGACTTCTTTGTCGATCGCAGGTCTTCGTTTGCGTACCCAACAGTCAAGCTACTTGAGAGTCATGTCAATGGCGTGCGTAACTCCATGTCCGTTCTTTTTCTGCTGATCGTTGAATTGATAAACTATATAGATTCTAACGCACGAACGCAGGCCGCAGCGCGTCGACCTTACTCCTGAGCTCGAAGCATACGGGCTGCGTCTATGCCTCTCTGACACCAACTGCGGGAACTTCATGGTGCTCAACAGCGACAACCAAATCGGCGGCAACGACGACGACAAAAAAATCATTGTCGCGCTTGACTTCGACGCCTCCTGCTTTCTCCCCATCTCGTTCTTTGAGTTGGCAATCCACCACCCGGACCCCTTCACCCGAAGCATTAAGCCCTTCGTTGTCCGCCCTCTGTCGACGCAGGCGCAGGCGCTGGATATCGCCTCTTTTTCCCTGGTGAAGTACCAGACTGATAAAGTTGGTGAGCGCCATCCCTCGCCCGCGCCTTGTGCGCCAGCTGACTTGCGCAGGCCTTCCAGCAGAGCTCAGGAAGTTAATTCCAGCGGGAAGTCCCTGGGCACCAAAAAATTAAAGATCGAATGGCTCGGGGCGCTATACCTTTCTCGTAGTGAGTGTCTGTGCTGTTTGCTCTTCGCGGCATATTCGTCGTGTACGAATGGTCAGCAGCAAGCAGTGTGCTGTCAACCCAGGCATTGATTGCATGAATGCCACAGATACTTATGAGTCCAAACTCTGTAGTAGCTGGACGAAAGGATGATGGTAAAGGAGGAGACCAACCTCCGGGTCAGCGTCAGAGCACCGACGTTGGTAGTGGCGGTCAGAAGGAAAGCGTGCCTGCAAATAGACATACCGTGAATCGAACGTAAAGGCCTGGGTATATTCTGTTTTACAACAACAAAAGACATCCTGAGAAATGGGTTTAAACATGATTTGGATTCCCGGCCGGTAGCAATCATCGAAGCCTGAGAGACTCGTGCGTTGGACACACTTCCCGGCGGAGTTACCGCAATAGGAATCGGTCAGCTGCTTAGTTAGACGCGGTTCCCCCATTCAATTAGACTCTTGATGCGCAATCACCGAATAAGTTTGAATACGCGCTCAAAGAGGCGGGGCGCCACTGGATGCAAGTGGTCGCGACGACGTCGGGACCGGCCTCGATCCCGGACGGGAAGATCGGCGAGCACACGCCCGGTCCGGCAAATTCAGCATTTTCTATTGGCCAGCGTCACCGCCGGTTGGAATCGGGAGATCGTCACGTGGTCGGTCCCTGTTGCTTCATATGCGGAAAGTTTTGCGGAGTGCATCTCAGCTTTAGCCCACGAGCATCCTCCTCACACTCTCCTCTTAGTCCATTTCCCCCTTCACCCTCTCTATCAAAGATGTCTTTCTCTGCTGGTGCGTCGTATGCGGAGACAGTAGTCAGCGGGATGCTGAATGGATGCTGCAGGTGACGCTGGAAAGGGCGCTGGTCTCTTCAAGACCCGCTGTGCACAATGCCACACCACTGGCGCTGGTGAGAGCCACAAGGTTGGCCCTAACCTTCACGGGTACGCCTATGTCTTCGCGTTCGGGATCCTCAACGCTAACGCACGAGCAGTGTCTTCGGACGCAAGTCTGGACAAGCGGATGGCTACACTTACACCGCTGCAAACATCAACAAGGGTGTTACATGGACGGAGCAGACTATGTTCGAGTACCTCGAGAACCCCAAGAAGGTGCGCTCTCCCGTCTTCACCGCCCAACTCTGTAACTTACCCCGTCCTCTAGTACATTCCCGGTACCAAAATGGCGTTCGCTGGTCTTAAGAAGGAGAAGGACCGCAACGATCTCGTCACCTACCTCAAGTCTGCTGTGCGTCTCCCGTCTTCCCTATCACCCTACCCCTGCTAATCCTCGCCTACAGTGCTCATAAGCAGACGCCTTATACTATACCTCTACACGCTTTGCATAATGCACTATTGGATTTACGGGCCATATACTACGATCTAGACGACCAAAATCCCGCAGTGTTTGACACCCCCACTCGCGCAATATATTATTGTTAATCACGGACTCAAATTCTTTGCGTGCTCTGGTCGACAGAGTCTTTTTGCTCGTTACGTGCCCCAGGATGTCATCCTAGCGGCGCAGTCCTGCGCTGAGGCCTTCCTTCTCGTCACTCTTTTTCTGCCCGCCATCCCCAGTCATGACGTCGCACCGATGCGCTTGTAACTTATGCCATCGGCGCCGTGTGATATCCGTTCTGTTCATGAGCTCATTTCACGCTTTGCCCTGTGGCAGAGAAATGCCGATGGACATAAGCTTACTGTCTCTGCCTACAGCCTTCTCCCCAACGCTCACGTTCAACCCCTACGCTCACTACCTCAGACAGCCATGAATAGGCAGCCAGATCGGTCGATGCTTACGTTGGACAATGGGTAAACAACACGGAGGCAAGCCTGTTTTTCCACTGTCTGGCGCCTGTACGCACGTCTTGCAGTAGGTCTGTCCATCCGGCCGGCTGGCGACCTCGCTCCTCTTCCGACGCAGCACTTAGAAGCGTGGCAGAGGATTACTGAGCTACCGACTTTTCAACCAACAATGCGACCAAATTCAATGTTCGGATAGTTAGTAGGTTCAGTGTTACATTGCTCAAGCGAAGTGCAGATGCTGTCTGGGGTTGGAGGTCTTTTTCGCCTAATCCACGTCTGCACCAGACTTCAGTGGGCTTGGAGTTTGTCGAGGTGATACACGCTCAATAGGAGCACAACCATTCAGCGGCGTCCTCCACCACCGAAGAAAGAAGTCTACGGCGGTAAACCTACTTAGTAAGTAAAGTCTCCAGAAGGAGGCCTGGAAGAGGTGGGTAAAACCCCAGGCCAGGTCCTCTAGTACGGAGATGATTCGAAGACGGTCGTGGAATAATCAACATACTGAGTCTCGTGAGGATACTCTATATACATACTTCGTCATCAAGCACCTTATTCCTCTCACATTCGGCATGAATACAACTCATCTCCGCTCATCAGATTTGCTAGGCAATACAAGGCGAGGTTGTTGCATTGTTTAAGCCTTCAACCAGGCCAGGAAAGGGTCCTCGGTCTATTTTGAAGGAGGTATCAGCGGAAGACACGGTATATGTCAACGTAACAGCACCTCTCTCAATGCTACTACAGGCGGGCGTCCATAGGCGGGCGCCCACCGCCCCCGGAGCACTTTTAACCAACGGTCCGGTAGCACGCCGCTAGAAGCATCCCCCCTCGCCTGCAAGTACAACTCTCCATCCTCGCAGACCAAGCGGAACCGCGTCAGCCCCCTTCGCCTGTGCCAGTACAACACAGTATCCCGGATGTTACCTATGCAGGTGCTTAGTCGTTGAAGTGCTCCTCTGTAGGGATTCAGGATGCGCGGAGTCTCAAGCAGTGATATTTTCTTGCAACTGTGGAAGACGCCATCTAGGTCGTAGTATGCCGTATGCAAGTTCGGACTCTGCGATAGGAGCATTGCGATATACGTTTCGATAGGTGTCCAAGGCATGTCCACTCGCCTCGTCTTGATTTCAACGAGACAGGAAGCCGGGACGATGGGGGCCTGCCAGTCGTGTATGACTCGAAGGTTTGGGTGCACGCGGAGGTGCGCTTTGCGTCCCGGGGTCTTGCGCACCTGCACGAGCGAGGCATCGACTTGGAAGCGCATGACATAAGAGAGGCCGCCCATGTTCTATAAGGGGGCAAAAAGAAGAGAGGAAACGTCAAAACACAGCGAGAGGAGAAGGAGATAAATTTGAGAATTCACGTAGGTTATTATCCTGTGATGCGCCCCAAATTCCGTGCTCTTCGTAGCATGCCTCTCGAACCTCTCCCCAATACCCAGGTAGCGTGCAGAAGAACGGCGCTGCGTGCTGGATTCCTCGCTCGGGGAGAATAGCAAGGAGCGACCCGCTAGATCAAGGTCAATGGAAAACTGATCTGGAGCGCCGAATATCCCAGGTTTCCCTATGAGCCATACAATGAGGGCACGAAAGACAGATAGCCCAATGACTATATCCACGTTGCCCCATTTGAAGCCAAACGGGACTGCTGCTATCATAGGAAGAAGGTACATCTGTGGGGCACTGGGTGTAGTAGAAGGAGGCTTTTGAGTAGTTCTTGGGAGACGTAGCGGAAAGGTCGGCTCTACCCATAACGGTGGAGTTCCTACAAAGTTCATGAGCTGAATTTTCATGCTTTAGGACACTATTCAACGTACCAGGGATATGAATCGCAGGTTCTGAGTACCGGTCTTGTTTTCCCCAGCTGTACGAGCCAATCGGTTCGACATTTGTTATTGTGACAGGCTCGAAATTAGGTTTGTAGGTCGGTCGAATGATTCGGCATAGTGTCCTACTGGTCAAGTTGGTTGACTTCAGTGCTTTGGGATACATGGCATCCAGATGGTATCATGGGCGTAAGGAAGGAAGCGCCGGATCAATCGAGCCGGGGGAAGTCTTCCTTTCACCACCATCACCCTGATCGTTCTGCGAAGGATACATCTACAGTGACTGTCCCGACGATGCTCTTCGAGAACGGTTTGACGCGTGGATGTGCATTCCAGCCTGGGCAGAACCCTCCCGTTCATCGCAATCAACCCCTTGCAGCGGTCTCCGCTGAACTAAGGGCGTAGTGTTGACCATCGCGAGGAGAGATATGAAAAAGGAAATGCGAGCACCAAGAAAGAGGATGGACGCAGTATTCACATTGAGTCCACAGAGCTGGACGCATGATGGGGCGACAAAAGCGAAGGTGCAGTGCAAAACGAACTCATGACCTGGAATGGACTCGAAGAACAAAACGTACCGCGCATCCTCGGAGAGAAGTTATGGATCAGTGAACTTATCTAATTGCGCATCTTGGTTACGCAGAGCGTCTTATGCCTTGAACTTAAACGACCGACCTCTCTCATTAGCGTAGGATTCACGACGCCTTCTTTTGTATGCCATTTCCTTCGCCTGGTATCCTTTCCTCATGCAGTGCACTGATGTGTTGGAGGAGGACGACTCGCAAAATATATGCATGTCAGACTTGTAGCAGTTCAGCCTAGCGAGATGATCGCTGAAATGATACAGGCTGAGAACGTACCTAGTATTCTTACTTCCAATCAACGTCCTTCGAGATTATTTGTGTTGCTCTCGTAGGACTCCTTCCAGTGCTCCTCGAAACTTGCTGGCATTCATACGAGCCGGCGGCCTACCTGGGTCCAGCGATCACTTGCTTTCGACCACCATCATCAACGTCGACACGGCCATGACTATCCTCCATCGCTCGCAGGATATTTCCACGCATCCAAAATTTCACAAGAAGCTATTCCATCATAAGTTGCTCATGTTAGAAGATCCTTGGGTACGTTGATTATCCCAGGTCGTAAGTTGGCGCTCGCTTACTGTTTGTTAGATGCCCATCTTTGAATATAGCACTGGTCTACACTTCAACGAATTCAATGACGCAACAGACTGCTCAGAGAATCATATACCACGTGCGTGACTCTCAATGTCCTTGGGCCTCTTACTTACACATGTACAAGTCCAGCGCCACATGGCTGATCCCATCAAGGAACTTCACTTCGCATTCATACCAACGAAATCGGTTCTCGAGGACATGTACGAGCTATTTGAGCGTAACAACATCGCTGCTCCAAACTGTCGTGTGCCCTTCTATACGGTAAGCCTCCTTAGCGCCACTGTAGCCAGTTTACTCATCTTATACAGGTCCAGTCTTTGGAGAACTGCGTCTGTACATTTGAAGTTCGAGAAGGATTTACTGAGCCTCTGTACACACGCCATCCTGTTACCGGCATTGTGACCGAACACATCTTTCCTTACCCTCAACTTCCTCTCTTCACCACCACTGCCCATCCCTGCGCCACCATCTTCCAAGCACACGAATTTATTTACGGAAAGCCGTCTTTGACCAAGACCCGAATGGAGCACCCTCTTGTGGAGGTCATCCTGAAGAGTCTGTGTATATGGTGGTCGTCCATCCCTCGGCCGGATGAATGGCGGGCGCCTTCACCAACATCCAGCAATTGTCCATCGCTTACACACTCTTCGGACTCCGTCTCATCCGAAGAACTCTCGGAAGATGACCGCCGAATCGCAGACTGGGTACAGGAGATGCAGTTAGTGTCTGGGGACGAGTTTGCAAGGGTAGACGTCCGCGCATACGCCAACGACGAGCCCGTCGTGCGATTCGAAGGAGTCACAATGGATGATGGAGATTGGCGCGAGCTTGCAGTGCGGACGCGACCCGAGCTTCGCTTGAAGTCGATACCAAAGAGAGCTCTACGCTCGCGCGTGAAACTAGTGCGCCCAAGCATGATTCCTCGGAGGATACGCTCTGGGCGCCATTGAAGCTACTATGATTACCTATGTTCGAACTATGTGTATTTACTTGCTTAGCTATCACAATGTACTATCACTTGTAACATTTCCTACGTTCTACACATCCATACTAAACACAGTAATGAATATTAAGCCTTGGGAGGCTTCGCCTTTGGCTGTGGCTTCGATCCTACCTGGGTCCAACGATCACTTGCTTTCGACCACCATCATCAACGCCAACATGGCCATGGCTATCCTCCATCGCTCGCAGGATATTTCCACGCATCCAAAATTTCATAAGAAGCTATTCCATCATAAGTTGCTCATATTGCAAGATCCTTGGGTGCGCTGATTATCCTAGCTTGCATGGCGCATTGCTCACTATTTGTTAGATGCCCATCTTCGAATATAGCACTGGTCTTCACTTTAACGAGTTCAACGAAGCGACAGACTGTTCAGAGAATCATATACCACGTGCGTTGCTTTCGCTACTCCTTGTCTCTTCCTGACACATATTCAAGTCCAACGCCACATGGCCAATCCCATCAAGCAACTTCACTTCGCGTTCATACCCACGAAATCAGTTCTTGAGGACATTCACGAGCTATTTGAGCGTAACAACATCGCCGCTCCGCACTGCCGTGTGCCCTTCTATACGGTATGCTTCCTCGACGCCAGTGTTGCCGGTTTACTCATCCTGCACAGGTTAAGTCTCTGGAAAACTGCGTCAGCACGTTCGAAGTTCGAGAAGGCTTCACCGATCCCCTCTACACACGCCATCCCGTTACCGGCATTGTAACTGAACACATCTTCCCATACCCGCAACTTCCTCTCTTCACCATGACTGCCCATCCCTGCGCCACCATCTTCCAAGCATATGAGTTTATTGACGGAAAGCCGTCTCTGGCCCAGCCACGGATGGAGCACCCTCTTGTGAATGCCATTATCAAGAGTCTGTGTATTTGGCGGTCGTCCATCCCTCGGCCGGATGAATGGCGTGCGCCTTCACCAACATCCAGCGATTGTCCGTCGCTTACATACTCTTCGGACTCCGTCTCATCCAAAGCACTTTCGGAAGATGACCGCCGAATTGCAGACTGGGTACAGGAGATGCAATTAGTGTCTGGGGATGAGTTTGCAAGGGTAGACGTCCGCTCGTACGCCAACGATGAACCCGTTGTGCGACTCGAAGGGGTGACTATGGACGATGGAGATTGGCGCGAGCTTGCAGTGCGGACGCGACCCGAGCTTCGCTTGAAGTCGATACCAAAGAGAGCTCTACGCTCGCGCGTGAAAGTAGTACGCCCAAGCAGAATTCCTCAGAGGATACGCTCTGGGCGGCCATTGAAGCTACGATGATTACCCATGTTCGAACTATCTGTATTTACTTGCTTAGCTATCACAGTTATTTGTAGCATTTCCTACGTTCTGCACTGCACATTCATACTAAACACAGCAACGATTCATTATGATCTTGCAGCGCCAAATACCGCACGAAGCAGAACTCATGTCGATCGAACTCGACTGATTATGTTGCCCGAAATTCAAGGCGACGACGTGCTGAGTATCCAGCGCGAGCCACACAATATGTTCGAACAGCAGGTTGCATTAGCCACAGGGTACAGTATGACAAAGAACGGACAGCTATGCAAACTGAGGAACACGAGTATAATAACGAAGGTGGGTAAGGAACGGAAGGACTCGATGCATCCAGGCAGAGAGTAAATAGTGGAAAACGATGCAAACGAGGGTGTGTAGTGGCAATCAAGTACATACATAGATAATGACGAGGACTAAAGGGCAAGTATCTCACGAGGTAATGGGAATGATTAACGAGAATGAGTATCAAATGAGGACAAGGACGAGGCGTCCAGGGTTGAGTGAGACGACCGAACGTCTAAGCCTTGGGAGGCTTCGACTTTGGCTCCGGCTTCGGCTTCATCCTGTCAATGACCCTGCGGCTGCTGCTGGCAGCAGATGGAACGGGAATCTTGGAGGTGGATGGTCCCGGAATGCGAGAAGTGGACGGCGGGCGAAGCGCTGGCTGCGATGCATTGCGAGCCACGGACTGGGCTGGGGCAGCTGGCTGCATCGACTTGGCCTGATATGGAGCGTTGGACGACAGTACGGTCTTGTTGGAAGGCATCTTGAATGCGAAGCCCGATTTCGGCACTATTGAAGCGTTCGATGGCTTGTCCTTAATTGCGGCAGCTGGCTGAGGCGCCTTGGACTGCGCGGCACCTGGTGCCACTGAATGACGAGCCGCGACGGCCTGTTGACCCTTTGGAGGAGCTGCTGCAGGACGACCTTTTGGAGCGTCCCCTTTAGATCGAAGCATGGCCTTGAACGTATTCGCTACTTGAGGTGAGTCTCCGGATGAATTGTCCGGAGAGGACCCAACGAACGGGTTTGGAGAAGACGATTTGTGGGCATATGCATTGTCCACGGTCTTCCCCTTCTTGGTCGCCCGGTTGTCAGCATTAGACTCTCGGCCTCGCTTCGGAACGCGTGCAGCGGGTGTTGAGGTTGTCTGTGAAGCGACAAGTGTGTTGGATCCAATTGTACGGGTTTTGAACTTCGAGGTTGGTTCTGAGTTCTGAGTGGAATTCATAGATTCGGAGTCACTGGCTTCTGGGACTCGCGGGAAAGCAGGGGCAACAAGCTTGTCCGAGGGTATTGCCTTCTTCTTTGGCTTCTTAGGCATGGTTGGCGTCAAGCCCTTCAAGACAAGCCGATCATTTCTGGCAGGTGCCTTTGAAACGATGTACGTGGGGTGGAGAACATCGACAAGATAGGAATTATCACGTTTAGAAAGCTTGTCAGGTGACATGATACAGCACTTCAGTGGCTTGTTACTGACAGAACCTCGGCCTTTCAAGTCTCGCAGGGTAGAAATGTCATTGGGGTCGAGAACTCCCTTCTGCACCAGGTATTTCATCTCGTATGCGTCGATGGGGTCAAACCAGCCCAAGGCGGTTGCACGTTTCAACACTTCAGTAGACCACATATGGTCATCTGCAGGTATGCCGCAGGTGTCGAGCTCATTCTTGACCCGTTTGACGCGAAGAGCGATCACGAAACGAAGAAATTCGTTCCCGGGGGCGGTATGCGACTTGATGAGCGGCCGAGACTGATCACCTGCGCGCGTTCCAACGCAAATGTCATTCTGGTAGTGTGGATCGTGAAGCTTGCGGCCCATTGGAACATATTCGAGATCGTAATGCACACCGGGCGGATATTTCTATGATGATTGGTCAAAATGGTAACCTTCAGCGTAGCCGTTATTCGATAGACTCACGTCCCATACGTCAACGCGATCCGGAGAATTCACGGGCAACTTTGAATTGCGTTCGGCAATATCTAAAATGTCATTGCATACCTCCTTCAAAGGACGACGCGCATAAAGGTGTGCATCGAAGTCATTGTGAGGGCCGACATCCACTGGTTAGCCGAGTTGTAAGTGATAGATTGAATGAGTATACGAAATATACACACATTGGACTACGTTGGCGTAACTGTGAACATAAATCGACCTCCCGCACGAGCGCAAGTCTGTCCCTGTACGCAACAGAAAAGTCGACTCTGTGTGACCACCGAGGACATGGGCAAATGCAATGCGGCCATGCAGGTCCGGAGCACCAGTATCTGCACATTTATTGGGGTTTGGAGAGGCCTCCAGAACAGCATCTTTAACGCATTTGGGAAGAGAACCATCAACCTCCGCACGAGTGGCAAGCCGTTCAGGTGTTTCATTTTCCTTGCGAAAAATATCCTGGATTCGTGGCGCCTTTGGATAGTATTCCGGGTCTTCCTTTGCAATCCGTGAAGGACCTCGTCGCATAGGAGTTCCCCCGGGATTTGGTGTAGATGGCGTGGCAGTTGTGTTCATGGAAATATAGAAGGTGAAGTTGATTACAGGTGGTAGTGGTGGTGGTAACAAAAGAAGTGAAAACGATCGGTTTAAGGTCTGCCTCGCGTGTTAAATAGTCAGATTTCGGCTCCGACACAGCGTGGAGATCGCGTTTGTTTTGATCTTTGTCGTCTTCCAAAATCAACAAAAGAGCCCCAGGAAGCACAGGAAACGCAAGGAAGTACAATCCATCGCGGGTTGAGTCATATTGTATCATGTGTGTACGACTGGGGCAATAAGTAAGTACTGTAGACTGCGCCTTGTCTTGTCACGTGTGCGGACTTTGTGTTCCGAATGCCGATCCTACCTGGGTCCAACGATCACTTGCTTTCGACCACCATCATCGACATTGACATGGCCATGGCTATTCTCCATCGCTCGCAAGATATTTCGACGCATCCAAAATTTCACAAGAAGCTATTTCATCATAAGTTGCTTATGTTAGAAGATCCTTGGGTGCGTTAATTACGCCAGCTTGTTTGGCGCATCACTCACAATTTGTTAGATGCCCATCTTCGAATACAGCACTGGTCTACACTTTAACGAATTCAATGAAGCAACAGACTGCTCAGAGAATCATATACCACGTACGTCGCTCTCAATACTCCTTGTCTCTTCCTGACACATACCCAAGTCCAACGCCACATGGCTGATCCCATCAAGGAACTTCACTTCGCATTCATACCAACGAAATCGGTTCTCGAGGACATGTACGAGCTATTTGAGCGTAACAACATCGCTGCTCCAAACTGTCGTGTGCCCTTCTATACGGTAAGCCTCCTTAGCGCCACTGTAGCCAGTTTACTCATCTTATACAGGTCCAGTCTTTGGAGAACTGCGTCTGTACATTTGAAGTTCGAGAAGGGTTTACTGAGCCTCTGTACACACGCCATCCTGTTACCAGCATTGTGACCGAACACATCTTCCCTTACCCTCAACTTCCTCTCTTCACCACCACTGCCCACCCCTGCGCCACCATCTTCCAAGCACACGAATTCATTTACGGAAAGCCGTCTTTGACCAAGACCCGAATGGAGCACCCTCTTGTGGAGGTCATCCTGAAGAGTCTGTGTATATGGTGGTCGTCCATCCCTCGGCCGGATGAATGGCGGGCGCCTTCACCAACATCCAGC
>KN880731.1:0-26476 GCA_000934385.1 Cylindrobasidium torrendii FP15055 ss-10
CCATTGCTTCCGTGGTCGGTTCTCACTGGGGTCGACTCCCAGAGCCCCGATCCCGACTGCAACTACGGCGGTGTTCTGCGACTATGGCACAAAACCAGCCAGATACCTGCCTCCTGTTTCTTTTCGCCTTTGCGCATCATTAATCCATGCAAAGCGCACATGCACCGCTCCGGCCCAGCAGGAATGCATCTCGCGGGAGCTTGTCGTGCTCAGACTTAAATTTTTGATTTCTGAAATTTTGATTTGTGACAATTGCTTTTTCTCTCGAAACAAAAGTTTATGCAACAATAAAAATCTTTGTTTTTGACGCAGCAAATACTCCCTAATCTGATGATGACATTGAATCATCTTGTGCTCGAGTTTTGGAGAGCAGAGATGGTAGAGGTCATGAAGTGAACGTGCTGATCCGGTCGGATGCTATCGCTTGCCCCACAAACACGTTACATACTATGGTGTACCGGAGTGCTATGCTTTGAAACATCCGGCACGTTTGGGGGACCCCAGACACCAAAAAATAAATATTTTGAAACTAGGATAATAATGATAATAATAATGATATGGCCGTCCCGACTTGTGCACTGATGGATGTGATGTAGTGCACTGGATGGAGAGGCACTTGCCACTAGGCGCCACACAAGTGTGTCCAACTTACATGTCAGGCAACGCACTGGGATGGCGTCTTTCAACTTGTGGGTAAGTGCACAATGCATGTGCGGCAACAACTAAGCCAGTCAATGTAGTAAGCAATACAACAATAATGTTTGGGCGTCTACTACTAGTCTACTACCAGCTGTCGTCGTCTGATTCATTTGAGCTTGCATTTGGCCCATCTTCGTTTTCGGAGTCGCTGAAGATGCCATACCCAGCTACCTCAATTCCTTCCTCTTTCTCCGGCAAACCTAGACCGCCATTGACTCCTCCATCGTAGTCACCTGCATCGTCTCCTCGAAGCGGTCGCAGAGCTGCAAGCTCACCTTGCAGCAGTTCTACTTCTTCCCCAGATGGAGGTGCTGGCTCCTCAAAGCCCAGTAAGTTGTATCCGTCAAGCTCTTCCCGTTCAAGCACGATCAACAGATCCATGTACACATTCCAAATTCGCGCTCTTGTGACTTCTGGGCTTCCGAGGCTGGCATAGGCTTGTGAGATTCTTAGTTCAAACTCCGGGGAGACTTTCTGGAAGGTCGCATGATCTGGCGGCGCATACAAAGTCTCTGCGTCTTGCATATACTGAGCTTGAGCGTCAATAAGAACCTGGACGTTGCATTCAGTAAACAACTAATATAGGCCTGCATTAAAATACATGCCTTGAAATTACAAGCATTAAACTCTTCTGGAAACTCTTCGATCTCATTTGGAGCACCCCCTTGAGGAAGGATTTTATGTTTCTGACGGCGTTTGCGTGTGTTGTTTATACGCAGCGCATAAGCATCCAGTTCCGTTTGCAGCCAGTCAATAAAGAGCCACTTGAAAATCGAGCTGGAAAAGGAGTAAGGACGGAGTAGCTGTCTTGTCAACTTGAACGCACTATTGCAATGGATCAAAGCGGTCATATCGAATGTCGGAAATACGGTCTGGGGAGGAGAGTATGTCCTCAAAGCCCGGGGTGAATCGTCGGCGAAGTCCAGACCAAACTACTTCTGGCGGTATGTTCTTCTTTTCACGACGCCAGCGATGTTGAAGGGTGCCCTCAAGGTCCGGATCCAAACACTGTCGAATGTAGGAATGACCTCTGGCTATATAGTAGGCCTCTGAACCGAGGTCACTCTGAGTGACAAGACAAGTATCTGAGGTCCAGAATTAGAATGGAGACAAATACAAATTCAAACAAAAACATACATCCAAGGGAGCGTACTGCTTCAAGATAATAGCTAAAAATCAGACGAGGGTTTCGATTCCCCCACCAAATTTTTAGCCATATTATCTTCCCAGTGAAAGGATCGATACAAGTGTGAAGGCCAAGACCGTACTTTAACCACTTATCGTGCTGGTCAAGGCACCAGACGTCGTTGCACCCAGCGGCCCAAAATCGAACTCTCCTGAGCTTCCGTTGAAGACGCTCTTTGATTTTTTCTGGTTCATTGCGCTGACACCACTCAGCCACAACATTGCTACGACAAACAGACAAATTAAATCAAAGAAATCACTTGTAACACGGAAATCCAATCTTACCGTGACACCCATATTTTCTTCTCCGTTCCCAGCAGACCAACCATATCGCGATAGCCAGCCTTAGGGTATTGAACTCGTAACTCCATCATGCTCTCGTGAATGTCGCTGAGAGAAAAACCTTTTAATAAAGAGTAAACAGAATGAAACTAAGCTGAGATCATAAAAATAGTACCTGACTTTCGAACCGTTGGAAGGTTCAACTCCTCTGTAATGTTGCGAAATGTGTTCCATCTAAAAGAGCATCATAGTAGTTAACTTCCCACAGCTATACTACAAGAATAGAAAGACACATACGAGAATCCATACTTTTCAGTATCAATGTAGTGCCGGACAAGTCGTTCCCATATCTTCTTTTGTGGAATGCGACGGTACCACATATCCAGAAGTTTGTCAAGATAGGCATCTTGAGGCGCTATTGTGAACATTAACAATAGGAAAAGTCAAGTTCCACAAAAGACATACGGCGAGGTTTGTACTGATTTTTAGCCTTGGCCATGACAATGAGAGAAGACGACGGGGTGAGATGTAAGGCAATGACTTCGATAAAGTTCTGATGGCTTTTATAGCTTTCTCTAAGGCTTTGTTTGAGACAGGGCGTCCAATCTCATCCTGACAGAACTAACTCATGACTTCGCCGTAGCCCGCCATGCATCCTATCCACTCGGAAGACTCTGAGGATCTTTCTATGACACAAATTCATTTGCGCTGACTTGTAACATCCTTAATTCAGGTTTCCTTGTGTTGTCCTCACCTGCAGAACGTGTGAATTTGTACCTACACATTTTTCAGAGCAATCCTATTGGGTCCCAATTTACATGCCTTGTAAACTTTGACGTTTAGTGGCCTCATCTTCCTGAACCTGTCGGGGCGCCCCGTCATACTGCGCTGGCTAGCCAATGAAAATCTTCCAGGCCCGCTCAGTCTCAGTCCTTTTTGCACTAGATGCACGGACTTGGACGCTGTTGATCATTCTTATGTTGGTGTCCGCAAAACATAGTTATGGTATAAATAGTGCTAAGCCTTCCTAGTTGTCAAAGCAGGCAGTCTCTCTTCCCCACTTTTCCTCTAATCTCTCCTCTTTCACAACCATGTCCTTAGTCGTCTCTCCCACCTCATTTGCAGCCTCCGAGCCCATGGCGTGCGACTCCTCGAGCTGCAACCACAGTATCATTCAGAAGGGCCAGCCTTTCTTCTGCGTCAAAGACCTACAGAAAGACAAGGAGCGCATGGTATGCGAGCCATGCAAGAACAGATATTTGGCAAGGATACAGAGTGTGCAAAGTGAGTGATTTTAATTGCGGCTAATGTTGTGAATTAATTTTCTGGAAAAATAGCTGCAGTTCGAACGGCTCAGAGAACAGTGCAGCGCGGCGTAGGGCAACCTCTGTTTATTCATTCCCAACCACCTCAGAGTATGCACAACCCGACAGACCTTCAAGTCCATCGCGGCCCCAACCCTGATGAGATTGCTCGTCGTTCGGTTCAGGCGCATCGCACCGGTAAGTGGTAGATTCACATTTCAACGCCGTAATCTGACTTCTGTTGAGGCGCGTCCAACCCAGCTGGCATCAGAGTTGCTTCAATGCCAATGTACGCAGCCAGTAGTGGTGGCCCGCGAATAAACATCCGTGCAGCATCTGGCGGACCTCCTCTCTCATTCCAAGAGCCTCCAATCACGCGAAGTGAGCGTCCTCTGTCATCTGGCTCTCTACGCCCTCCTTCTTCTGGCTCTCTGCGCCCTCCTTCCGGATCTTCATCCGGAGCACTTCCGCGTGCGGATGGATACACTCCGGATCATACGCGATATTTTGCAGAGGAGGCTCGCTTTCGAAGCGCCGCATATGCTGCTGGAGGGCACACTATCCAACTCAAGCTCACAGTAGCATACAGAGTGCCAGGCGCGAGTAAAACGGAATATCTATCGGTGTGTGTCTAACACTCTGAGTAAAAAGCGTGACTGACTTACTTGCGCAGGGCTTACAATACACGTCTCCAATGTTCGACGCCACAAAAGCAATTCCTGACATTGTTGCTGATATACGCCACCAAGTCCAACTCTTAACGCCAGAGCCTGTCCGTCTACTTGATGCCTACGGTCCAGGCATTTTCGACTTCGTGTGGAATTCTTCTCAACTCCTTGTGTTCGATGTCACGAATTCCTTGGCAAGAGACCTTAACGCTTCAATTTACGCTGGAATCGACTTGGTCAAGTATGCTTCCTGGATGGACACTTACAGCGATGCAAATCCGTACATTATTGCAAATCATGGTTCTTGGTCAGGCTCTGGGGGAGGAGTGGGTCGGAAGAAGGGAGGTGTGACCGTTGGGGATGGCCGTTGGAAGGCTTCGACAAAGGGAATGTCAGTGCGTGTCATCGTGGTTGCGTCGGAGATGGAGCGATTCAAAGAACACTGCGAGACAGAGCGGGAATTGGCGGAGAAGAGGGAGAGAGCAGCGAATGAGAGGAGGGTTTCTGACTTGGACGATTACGATGCAGGCCGCCCTTCGAACCAGGAGTGCGAGGTGAGTGTACAAAGTTTATACTTGTTTTGCCTCTGAATAACCCCGTGCAGTTTGCTGTAGATGACTTTCTAGAAGACAACACCGCCTCTGCCTCTTTCCCCAGCTCCAACGACAACTGGTCGACGCGCACTGCAGCTTCTTCCTCTCTTGGTCCGGCAATCAGCATTCAAACCCAAACCCATGGTGTTGCTTGCCGACCCACTAGTGTTTCAACTCACGCATCGTCAACTGCAAATTTGGCCACAGACGTTGCACCAAAGCGTTCTCGTAAGGTATGTCTCTAATTAAAAGTTGGACAAATGCATTCTGAACTTGAATCCTCCATAGAACTCAGTGCTGTCAATGTCTCCGCCTCCACGTCCAAGTAAGGCTCGGAGGATTGTGGATATCTCAGCGCCTTTGCCGGGTTTGTCTCTTGTCAAGGAGGCCGTGAAAGCCGGTGGAATGGGAGCAAGCTTGCAAAGTAGCAGTGCGTTCTTATTGTTGTCTTTCAAACGACATACTGATGGTGTTTTAGGTGTCATGCAATCCTATCGAGGATACGTTGTTCCAATTCCTGCACAGGATTTTGACAAGCTTCTGAGCGGTTCAGTGAGCGTTGTTTTCGACATTGAGCGGGCTCTTTTGCCAAATGGACATGCGGAGCTCTTCTTGAACACTAGCGCGCAGGCAGAGCTTGGCGCTGGACAGTTCAAGACGGCTCACGTTGCGCAAGTTGTCTATCTAAGCTTGAAGGAGGTCATTGGAGATGACTTAGCGCGCTTTGCAAACAGCTCAGTGTGCTGTAAGCGCTTTTGGGCTAGCACTCGGGAGGAGTGCGTATCTTACTGCTTTATGTGTTCGAGCGCATCGACTCACAACTCAAGCAGAAACCGAGTGAAGCTGAAGACACCGCTGGAAATTAAGGCGGCAAGCACAGAGGCCAACGTGCAGTACTGGGCAAGCTCCATGGTTGAATACTGCATGAATTATGCTCATATGTGCGCAAAAGGCAAGCATTCGTTTTTTTTATCCTCCCATCAGAGTCCTTAACAATTACTTGTAGACCCCGAGCGAACTCCTCCTCCCGCAAGTATTCCCGACTTGGAGTACGTTGCAGCGGCAGTCTTTTTATCACAGAAGCCCAAGGCAAGCAGCGGAGAGGGTCGAGAGACAAAAGTTTGGGACAAGGCCTTCATTCTTGAGGATCTTATCCGCATGAATGCTCGAGAGGAATTTGTTAAGTACATTCATAATGTATCGCCCATCCCGATGGTGCAGCCAGAGGACTCAGAGGAGGACTACGCAAAGGCTGTGTTCCTTGCAGCCTCGCAGCATCTTCTTTTTTGGCGCTCGCAGGGAACAATATTTCTTTCCGACTTCCAAGGTTCTGGTTGCTTTCTAACTGACTGTCAAATTATGAGCAATCCGTGAGGCGCCTTCCTTCTAACAGTATCTATTCATCCTGACCATTTTTTGCCAGAGCGCTCACTCCGGGAAATGATAACGCCAATATGTTTGGAGATGGGAATGTGGCTCAAGGGTTTGACAACTTCCCCAAAGAGCATATTTGCAACGTCTGGTGCTCATGGTTTGGGCTCGAGCCTTTTGGGCAGACGGACATTGACTAGAGGCAATAGAACATTTCTAATACGCGGTAGCTTACTTTATTTTGCATTAATCGTAAGAGCTGTTTCTCTGGCGTTCACGTGATTGATTGATGCGCAGTCATGGCGCTCACGGTGATGCGTCATTCACGTGCATCAACAATCGGGCACGTGGCACAGCCACGCCGTCGGGTATATAACTGTCTTTTTGCTTTGACCTTTACCTTTGGCCACACTCCCCTGCCGGACTCAGTCATTTGTTGGAGCACCGCCCCGCCCCTTTGACTGCTTTCCGCGCAACGCAGGCGTGGCCCCGCCGTAGCAGCGTTAAGCCTCCAACACAACTGCAGAGTCACTGCTGGAGCACCGCCCCGCCCTCTTGACTCTGCACGCATTGCCTTTGTCTTTATTTTTCCCTGCCCTCGGTCGCCATCTTCAAGCAGCTCTCAGCAATTTGCACACACCGGTGAATTTCCAGCCCCACTGCAATGCGCTTCGTGTCTTTGACCCGTGATCGCTTGTACCCTGGGGTCGGCGCCAGTTGTAGTGATCGCCATCACTTAGTTTTGTCGCTCGCTATCACTTAGTGGCTTTCATTGCTTGCCATGCCTTCCAGCGGCGCGCTTGTAGCTCTCAAAGCCGCAACTCCAATTCGCCCACGCCCGCCCGGTCCATTAGTTGTGGTCACGTCAAGCTACCATCCCAAACAACGCTTTTGCTCTCCCCGCACTGCCCAGCAAGTCCACTGTCGTTTCTACAACGGTCGTTTCCGATTGCCTGGCTGTTATGCAGGAGTGTGCTAGCTGGATTCTGTTGAAAGGTGCGTAGTCTGCGTTCCTGCTTGACTCTGTTCTAACCAATCTGCATACAGACTTGCGTCTGGCCTTGCCTGTACTAGGCATCTCCCATTCCAATACACATCCATCCCAGATGACTCGACACACATCGCAACGCAACACCTGTTCTACACTCATCCCAGACAACGCAACACACATCCCGGACCATGCGACATGCTTCTCCAGCGATACAGCACACCCTACATTCAAGACAGACGATGCAGCCTGTATTCCGTACGGCATAATTGTATCTACACAGTAGCTATCTTTATCACATCTTTAATGCAATCTTATTTGTGGACCCAAGGTCCTGCACCCAGGTCAAGTCGTGTGCTTTCCGGCTGAGATGACTGCGCTAAGAATCAGATGCTTCGTCAGGAAGCAGAGTCACATACCTGGGGTGGCTCTCTGGTTCTCTCCATCCTCCACCTTCCTTTGTCGCCTCATTTTTTGATTTTTAAATTATGTCTTATCGTCCGCGCATGCTTCTGCGCTCTGTCCGCAAAGCGCTTGGCCTTGGGTATGTGTTCCGCCAAGGACACTGGATCTAGCTGAACTTCATAGTCTTCCTACAAACGTTGACATGAGCGAGGGGAAGACCATTGAGGATGTTAACTCAGATAAGCTCGATCTCATCAACATTGTCTTGGCCCGCGCGCGCCCAGTTCCCAAGGATGTCGCTCAGATTGCTGGCGCCGGTGGCCGCAATGTAGATCCTGATTTGGAGGACGTTGATATCGCTCCAATCAGTGATTTCGAGGGAGAGGTGTCTTGGGACTACCAGCCTGATTTGAGTGCAGAGGAAAGACAAGAGTGAGCGCTCCTCATATGTGCTTGATAACGTACTTAGTCATTTTCCCCAGAGTTTTCCAAAACATTCACTAGTGAGCCTTGAAGTCGCCTATATACCGCCGCTAATGACTGACCTATGTGCTTGCTCTCAGCCCTCCATTTGACGATGGGGTCGCCCGGGACTATGTCACAATGAAGAGACCCGAAGTTTCAACCGAGCAAGCTTTCGACACCCACCCCTCCTACGGATGCTTGACCAAGGATGATGTGTTTTGGAGGCAGCGTCTGAATGAGCCTGGAAAGAAGATTGTGTTTGGCGCCTGGGATAACGCACCGTGCGACAAAACACCCATGCAAATTGCACTTGAGTACATTGACACCTACAACGCCAAGGCTGCCCAGCGTGATCAAGACGAGCGCCAGCGTCGACTGGCCCAAAAGCGCGCTATCGACGATGATGTGGACGACCTGGCCCCTTCAACAAAGCGCCCTCGTCTAGAGACCCCCACCAACACCATTCAACCAAAGACAAAGCGTCCACATCGAATTAGGCACAACAGTCGTCGAAATGAGCAGGCCATTCTGAAGCGAGAGGTCAATGGACCTAAGCAAATCATTGATGCTACGCATCTTGTAAGCCATTTCCCAAGCTGCCGCCTTGTCTAATATCTCATTCAGCTTGCGCCTGGTCCTGTGCCCCACGCATCCTCCTGGTCCTTTCCTCCAACGCTCCCGCTGCTCTCAACTTTGCCCTCAACCTCCTCGTCCCCGGCTCTCTTTCCTCCATCCCGCGCTCCATCGTCCCGTGGAACCTCTCCCGCTGCTTCTCGAGCACCATCTCCATCTCCCTCCCGCGCATCATCCCCAGGTGAAGAGGAAGTCATGCAGCGTCTGCAAGATGACGAATACGACAACGAGTGGCCTGGATTTGCGGAGCAGGATGCTGCAATCGACTGGGACGCAATTGAGGCTCTTGGTCTCACAGAAGAGTCGATTTATGGCAAAGGCATGCCTCATGCAGATTCGTTGCCCTCACAGGGCCGCCAGGATGAGTATGTGCTTCGCACTACTTCAACTGGGTGGTCTGGAGGGCGCGCCGCTGTGAAGGAGGTTGTTGCCCTTCTGTGGGCATGGATGCACTTCCTGCTGGGGCCAATCCTTGTGCGCTTCAAGCAGGTTGCTTTTCGGGCTGAGTAAGTACCCCTTGTCTTTGTATTTGGCTCCATTCTCACTTCACGTACAAAGGAATCAACCTTGGACTGTTGTGAAGGACCGAGTGGGCCGGAACATCGCTGTTCGGAGTCCTCTTCTCTCTTGGATCTCTGGATTCACTGGCAAAAAAGATGAGATTCTAACGCCCCATCCCCTTCGTCCGTCTCCGTTCATGCAACAGTGTATCAACGAGGTTGTCGAGTTTGTCCAAATCACAACGGCGTGTGAATATGGCCGAAACGTTCGTGGCCCTCAGTGGTATCATATCAGTGGCCATGACCGCCAAATTCGACTAGTAAGTCGGGAAGTATTTAACAAGCTGTGCTAATTAGTTCCAGCTTCCTGACTTGCGCGCCTGGGGCAAGAAGAACACTGGGCCTCTCAAGTGGCTTTTTCGCAAAGAAAGCCCTTGGAATCGTCTCACGTATGCACCATATGTGGCATGACAAAGACGACCTATCTGATGCTTTTTACAGCGGTTTCGCAAACACAATCGTCCAAGGCTTCTTCCCAGGAATCTGGCGCCGCTTCATGCGTTGCAGAGACTACTGGAGTATCAAACGTGGAGTCAACGCCATGTACGGGGCCTTCTGGCAGTTTTGTATCAACTGGGGTGAGGACCGGCTGCTTGTGGATTGTTGGCCTCACGTTGACGCCGCCAACCTCGCAATTGGAGTATGTGTCATTTTTATATTTGGTGAGCATTCTTTGCTTGCGTGTATAATACACCTGATTATATTTGTACAAGGGTTTTTCAATAGCAATGAGGTCTGCTGGCTTGTCATTTGGGAGGCCAACATCATCATCCAACTACCGGCCGGCGTCTTTCTCGCCTATCCCTCATCTCTGTTTTATCACTTCAACATTAACAAGGAGGGTATGTTTTTGCGTCTGCGTCTGTCTGTGTACATCCTCAGGTATTTCATCCCAGATATCCGTGCGGACCTGCGAGACGCCAGGATTGTGGTCGGCCGTCGTGGTGTTCAACCAACGCCTTACAACACGGAACCTCTGACGAAGCGCAATGCAAAGCCAGAGCATTGGAAGGAGGGCGAACACATTCGAGGCTCTGCGGTGTGGTTTTGTCAGGCATCCATGTATCAGCCTTCTGAGCTTGGGGTGCCAACGATGCAAGCTGGTCGCCAAAGTGGAAGGAGCGTGAGCGTGAATTGGGATGACTTGATGGAGCGCGGAGAAGTATTTTACTAGGGATAACCTTGCTTGCTTGTTTACTTGTTTATTGATAATTTTCCCTTGTTCTTCTCATCGCATCCACAAACATTTGCGGCATTTGATGTTCATGCAACGGCCTGAGATCTAAGCATAGTACTAACACTGCTTCTCAATTAAGCTTATAATGTCAAATTGTGCTGTTCATTGAGTATCTAGCTACAATGTATACGTACTCAGCAGTACAAGCGCCAGCCGTCAATATCAGAAGTGAGTGGCGGCCTATGACGATTTTCGAGTTCGATCATTGCTTGATCGAACTCGAAAATCGTCATAGGCCGCCACATTATGCGGACACAAGGGCGCCGCTCGCTTACCAAGAAGTGTCGCAATTCGAGTCGAATCGCGACACTTCTTGGTAAGCAAGAGTGCCGCATGGCCACCGGCACTTTGCCAAGCCACGTGTACGTTCGACGCTGTTCTCAAAAACAGCGTCGAGCGTACACGTGGCTCTGATAACTTAAGCACTTATGTCCATGCATATCTCACGCGCTCTGAGCTTATGTCCATGCACCTATGAGGCGGCCTGAAGTGTCCGGGGTCCTCCATCCATGAAAGGAAATCCCGCCTCATATCCCGCTACGTTTCACAGCATAGCAGTCCGGTACACCATACTGGACTTGCATTGTGCTCAATTTGTGAACGTTTACCCCAGTTAGAACACATTCAAGGGGTCTAGGCAGTCAAGAGCAGCGGTCGACTGTTGTGCGTCGATTGAGAGCAGCAGCTGACTCAGTGAAGAGATGTGTCCAAGTTGATTTCTGGGGTGGTTGCTGTTCAGATAGGTGGCGATATGATGCGGAAAATTGAAGGGGGATTGCTTCTGAAGGAGTGCTACGGCGTTTTCAATGATATTCTGGACACCGCAACTGTGAAGAAAACAAAGCAAATTGCATTTGAAGGACTCGGGAAGCGCTTTCACATTGAACGTCTGGCTTTGGGTCTGGCTTGCTGGAAATTGTGGCTCATTTTGTGCCACCGTGGGGAAGCGCTGCTGGTGGCGTCATCGCATGAGTAGTGGCCATCTTGTGGTGCTGATTACATCTCAGAGCGGAGTGTAGGGCGTCGGTCGTGATGTTGGCGCTGTGGGAGCGTGCACAAATCATACCGACTTACGGGGGGAGAAATTGGAGTTGAATTTCGAGCTGGAATGGAATGGAATTGTTCGACCGAGTGCCTTTATACATGACATCACCGCCCTCGGGAGATCGGAATAGGAAGTGCGACGTCATGGCGGGGCCTGAGCTTGAAAGCCCGCTTCGTCTCTTACTTTCATGACCACGCAGGCGTAGAGGCCGCCCACCCACCGACAACACACTCTCCTCCACCGACAAAGAATGGATTTCTTCTCGGCCGCACAAGGCAGCACGTCCATCGGCCAAACAGAGCTCAACTCGTTCGCCGATGCTATCAACACACGCTTCGACTCTTTTACCGCCCGTCTGCCCGCCTCGCCGCTGCCGAAAGCGCCTCCAGTAAAGACGGCTATGAAACTTCCCACCGCAGCACCCGCATCCCCCGACCAGTTCCAGTCCATGTCGGCTGGCGAGCTGGACGGACTGATTCGTACGCCCTCGGTGCTCTTCATCGACGTTCGACCACATGCCGCCTTTACCACCGCCCGCTTACCGGGCGCCTTGTCACTCTCCGTGCCCTCCACTCTCCTCAAGCGTCCAATGTTTTCACTCGAGCGTCTGGCCGCCATGCTATCCTCACAACCATCACGCGCCCGATTCCTGCAATGGGACCAGGCCGCTCAGATCGTGGTGTACGACGCAGACTCGAGTGCTCTCGCTCCCAGCTCAAATATCCTCGGTTTATTACGGAAATTTGTTCAAGAAAGACCCGACTACCCTGGTAAACTTTACTGGTTACGAGGCGGTTTTCAGTCCGTTTGGCGTGATCGAAGAGATCTCGTCGACGCTACATCACTTTCCCCAGATGGCACTGTCCAAGCAGCGCCCACACTGCAAGCCAGCCGCCTGCCATCCTCCGCCTTCCGTGCTCCCAAGCGCAGTTCGCCCGCTCCAGGTTCACTCCGCTCGTCAATGTCTTTTTCAAATCCGTACCAAGCGGCCAATCCGTTTTTCGACGCAGTACGCCAGAATATCGAGCTTTCTCACGGCATCACAGAGCGCATCCCTCTCAGGCTTCCGGACCGAGTCAAGGGCCGCATAGACGACCTTCCGTTCTCCTGGCTTCGCGACATTGCGCGGCGTTCAGCCTCATCACACGACGTCGACATCGAGGAGAGCATGGAGGCTCTTGCAATGCAATTCTATCGCATTGAACTTGCTGAGCAACGCCGTCTGATGGGCGTAATGGAACATCACTCGCGGGAATCGCAAATGTCATCAGAGTCGTCGGACAACACTCATGCCCCAAACGTGAAACCCTTCCCATTCAGTATAACGGCAGGCGTGGAGAAAGGAACTAAGAACAGGTGAGTTTTGCCGCTGCTATGATTCCAGTGCGGTGTACTCACTTATTCAGATATCGTCATATCTGGCCATTCGAGCATGCCCGTGTTCGCCTGCACAATGACCGTCCTGCCTCACCTGCTCCTCGCCCAAATCCATCTCCAGAATCCCACACGCCGGCATTGTTCCCCTTCCCTACCATCACCAGGCCCCTCGAGCTCACTATCCCACCATCGCTCATGGGCGCGTCCAGTCAGACTGCCGCCCCCTTTGCGACGTCCGTTCCACTCGTGCGGCCCACAGCGAATCCACCAAGTCCTGACAGGCGCTCGGCAGATGACGATTATGTCAATGCCTCGTTTGTGCAGCCAATTTGTACTCGCCGGCGCTATATTGCGACACAAGGTCCTCTGGAAGCAACCTTCAACGATTTCTGGACGTATGTTTTTTCTGCCTTTGTCAGTTGTGCTCGTGTTTACGCCTGTGTGCAGTCTTGTCTGGCAACAGAACGTTCATGTCATTGTCATGCTTACTCGCGAGATCGAAGGCTCGTCCATCAAATGCCATCGATACTGGAAAGAGGGCAATTATGGCCCACTTCGGTTGAAACTGGAGAGTATAGTTGGCGAAGAGGACCCAGGGGATATGCTGGACAGGACCGGAGGCGGGTTCTTCAACATGGACTCTGGCCCGCCGCGTAAAATCGACACGCTCGTCAAACGCACCTTCATCCTCACACATTCCGAATACCCGAAATCCACGCCCCGACGAATCACCCACTTCCAATATCTTGGCTGGCCGGACATGAATGTCCCGGACGACGCTCGTGGCCTTCTCTCACTCATGGATGAAGTAACGAAAACCATTGAAGTCAGCCAGGGTACTGAGAGATCGCCATCGCCAGGTCCTATCGACGTCCGTACCCTCTCGGAACTTGACAGGGATACGGGTGTTGCCCGCCGCCAGCTTCATGCGACGCAGCCCTTGCTGCTTCACTGCAGTGCGGGAGTTGGCCGGACTGGTGGGTTCATTGCCATCGACGCTGTCCTCGACGCCGTCCGGCAGGAACTTCGGAAGTCCCTCCGCGACGTACCCCGAGAGCTCACGCCCACATCGTCGCCCAAAGACTCTGATGGCGATATTGTTATGGACGACACTGGCCGTCCAGCAATTTCGATGCCTCCTAATCGCGAAGGTGCCGTGCTTCACATCCCTGTTGTGGAAGCCAATCTACCCGTCGAACCCTCCCGACCCTCGATTCAGGACTGGATTCGCTCACAGCCAGACGACAAGACTGAGGCCAATGGGAGATATCCTGGTCTCGATGCCCGGCGTTCGTCCGTACAGGCGTCCACTCAAGAATGGGTTAGCGCGCAGGCGGTCGAACCGGACTCAATGACTGGAGTGCAGTCTACCAGTCCATCGAGTAGCAGAGCAGACCATACTTCGACGGACACGGCGGACCCCAGCTCTAGTGAAGACTCCTCTGAAGATTCATCATTCGGGTTCAACCGCCGCATGCCAAAGCTGAGCCTACCCAACCCTCCAGTGCACAGCGGGTATTCCTCTTCGCTGACAACCAACTCGAGCAACGATGTTGCCGCTGGCGGCAAGGCAGCAAGGCAAACTCGATTTTCCCTGGACAGCCCACATGGCCCGAAGGACGTCTTTGCTCGTCGAGGGTCGGCACCTCCTGCTCGACCAACACTCTCCGGGGATCCCTCCTTCAAAACCTCTCCGCCTACGTCCAAGGTCACGGCCGGGCCGAGTATCCCATCATCGGCCACTGGCTCATCCCGATTTGTGTCGCCCCCTCCGGCATCGATAGCGGTGTCGGAAATTCAAGCTACCACGCCTGCGGCGCCGCGACCAGCTGCTACGACTCCCCAAGACCAGAACACAGATCACGTCGTAGATAATTCACCTGGTGACCTAGAAAACACTAACATCGATTACAAGGATCCTCGCGCAATGCACAAGGACCTATCTCCGCCGCTGCTCAGCTCGTATCAAAATCCTCTTTGCGAGGTTGTTCAGGATATGCGCGAGCAACGGATGTCGCTCTGCCAGAGTCTTCGACAATATGTGTTTGTTCATTCTGCGGTCATCGAGGGTGCGTTGCAGATTGTGGACGAGGAGAGGAAGCGTGCTGGAATGCCGAGCGGTGAGGTTGGCGGTGGCGGCGTCGAGCACGGGGTGAACTTACCTTCCAAGATTTCCGACAATGCGTCGAAGGGGAGTTCATCGAGCGGCAGCCACCACGAATCGAGCAGCCAGAGTCGCAGTTTTGGAACGGGGGAGGCGGCGAAAGGGACGTCGGACGCGATGTCGGTGACGGTTCTTGCACCTGCTCTGACGATCAGCGAACCGAGCAGTTCGTTGTCAGGCAAGAGGAGGGCGAGTCCCACTGAGCTGCCGCAGGAGAACGCGAAGGGGGAGAAGAGGTTGAACAAGCGGCCGAGCATGAAGAGAAAATCGAGAAGCAATGATGCGGAGGGGGATGCGAGGTTGTCGATGGGCGAGGACAACAAACGGTTGCGGTCTCCGCCCCGGTCGAAGTCGAGGGAGCGGTACGGGAACACGTTGGCGGAGCCTTTCTTTGATATGGGTGTGTGCCATATTGAGAGCTCCCCGCTCGGCCGCAACGAGCCTGTGACCGCTGACTTGGCGTGTTAGATCACTGAATTTGTCTCCCCATGCACACACACACATATATTGTCGTTTATGTTCTCGAACCGTTTACCGTTTACAAGACTGCCGAGCCCAAGTTGTCGTTTATCCCTCCCTCCAAGACTCCCGAATCTGCTGTCGACTTTGTCGCTTGTTTGTTTGTATCGCGTATTATTCCGGTAATTTATGACCCGCGCTCCCCCTACCTTTGTATCTTATTTTGTGTATATGCATGCACGATTCATGACGTTTTGGCTGTGTGGGTTGGTGGATCATTGGATGTGAGTGAGTATAGTTGTAAGGTTAGTGCAAGCCCGGCCTTGCGACTCCAAACTTCAAGCTTCAAGCTTCAAGCTTGGCTATCTTGCGCTGCAATGATTTGTTTGTGAGCGCAAAATGCGTGGATTGATCGATCAGAGCAAGTTGCAGCCTGCAGCCATGTCACCTGCAGGTAGCTGCGTGTGAGTGCGGTCTGCTTCCAGCGTTCACTAGTCACTGAGCATCTTTCGAAACTGGTGACTGCTTTATCCTTTCCAAAGCATGATTAAATATTGATTCTTGAGTAGCAGATTCATCCAGACATAGATGTCTGAATCGACGCGTCCGGCTACCACCGGCCACAACATCAACGAATCCAATGTGTTCGCATCTATGCCTCGGGACGTCCTGTTGAACATCATGGATGAGGAAGTTCAAGAAACCTTTGGCATGATAAATGCACTCTCGAACGAAGGCCCGTTATGGCGTCTTGGGCAAGTCTGTACGCATTGGCGCCAGACTTTCCGGAGCAATCCGATTTTCTGGAGTCGCCTTTTTATCCATTTCGGCACCGTTCCTCACCCCATCCATCCTCGTGCCCTCGTTAATCGATTCCGGCAGCTTGTTCAGCTCTCCGGGACGACCGTCACTCTGTGCATCGGAATATGGTTGGCGCCATCGAGTACTTACGAGCTAGGAGATGGGGTCGCGGGAGTCCTTCGAGATGTTGTCGGGAGAATCGATCATCTCCGAATCACCTTTACAACCTATGGTCAGCAACTGCCTGTCCCCGACCGAGCGAGGTTGCCTTTGCCCCTCCTCCAGTCGGACCTCTTAAAAGATTGCGTGTTTTCTTCGCTTCACACGCTCTCTATTGGTCTTGCTTGTTCTCAGGTTCAACTAGGGGATGTGGAACTTCGAGTCGATACTTTCGCTCGATGTCCAGTGTTACGACATCTAACCTTATGGGAGGAAACTCACCGCGTTGTATTTGTCCTGCCCTACCAGAATCTCACTTACATCAAGGCTAACGGGGGTCGTTTGGACTATATTCTCAGCCACCTAGGACACCTAACCGACGCCCACCTTGAATTGACACCAAGGTGTTTGCCATTGACGGGCGAACAACCGCCCGAGATCACCTTTCGCTCGCCTCCAACATGGCGAGCTGCTACTCTCCAGACTCTCAACAACCTTCATTTCAGCGGATGTTCCTCGTTCAACTTTAGCACTGCTGAGCGCAGTAATATTTTTCGCTCCTTGCACGCTCCTGCCTTGCGTATACTCCGCATGGAGGCCTCGCACACGCAGCTGGCCCAAATCTTCGAAATGATACCCGACATTGCACTTGGCGGTTTGCAAGAGCTCATAGCCTTCTCTGCGAGCAAAACAAATGTACACTTTGACGATGTGCAGAGGTTTATCCGGCTCATGGCACGAATGCCCTCATTGCGTTCGTTGGCCACGGCAGGAGTGTTCGGGCGTTATGTGTTACGCGCACTGGTGGAAGGGGATGGCCTGATTCCACAGTTGGCTGTCTTGACCATTGATTTAGGGCTAGTTCAGGATGACTGTGAAAAGCTAGTCCATCTCGCGCGGGGGCGCAGGAAAAGACTTTCTGTGGAGGTCGATGTTTCGTCCGACTACGGCTGGGGAGATAAAACAAAGTTCAATCGTTACATTCGGAGATCGAAAGTGCGTATCTTTTGGAAGGAGTTGATTGGTTTGGCTCAAGTATGTATATTGTATGAGTGAAGAGTACTGTAACGGGGCCTTGTGCCAGTCTGTATGCGTAACGTAATGTTGAAGTCCGCTCACAGCGGGGCACCGTATGAGCATGGACATTGCAGACCTTGAGAGATTTATATGATCCCTTCACAACACTTTTCGAGCCGTCATCCAGTGTGCAATGTGCCGCCACATTTGATGGCACTCTCCCGGCGAAAGCCGGGCCCTCAGCCGACGATCAATGTCATTGCCAATTGGGCGGCCGTGTTCACTGCGACCACCATCCTCATTAAATTTTCTGGCAGATAAAAACCCATTATCCTATTTCTTTCACGTTTCGCTGCATTTTGATACTTGCAAACACACTCATGGGCTTCCGGAAAGCACAACAGCAAGATCAGGGAACGTATTCGATAGATTCAAGGTGGCATCCCATGTGCATTGACAAGCTTGACTGTGGACCTTCGCATGCTAAAATTTATGCATTTGTACATAGCTTTTCCCAAGCGAGCCAGAGCACTGTCGCTACTTGAACTACAAGGTATACCTTGTTTCCTTCGTTCGTAATTCTTGTCTTCCTCTTCATCCTCCTAATCCCATCAGTAATAGTCGTCGTCCTTTTCGTAGGCGGCAAAATACGTGGGGTGCAGGTAGGCAATGGCGCGCGGCTGGAAAGCAAAATGTGGAAAATGACTCTGTTGCGCATTTCTACTTGCAGCGGAGAACGGAAACGACTCGACGCGCTGGAAGGCATTCCTCCCCGTGGGCCTGTACAGCGACATGCCAGATACGCGAAGTCGGAGTGTCCTGCTCGAAAGGCCCATCCTCTTGCGATTCGAACGCCAAGCAGAGACATAGCTCGAGTACGTCGACCTCTGCTGACAGTAGTGCAAGGTCGTATGGGGGGAATCCCATCGTTCCGGTCGCACGAACGTCGCTCCTTGCCGCGGGACACCATTGGCACTCCTTGTTGGACAAACATGGTCAGGGAAGCGCGCATCATTCTGAGTACTTAGCAAAGACTCACAGAATTTGCTGCCGGAGGCTCTCAATCCATCCGTTACTGCCCATGCAAACACCGCTTGAACGACGTTCACCTTTGCCATACGTATATGGGAAGGACTCGGGGAGGACATCGAAAGGGCTGAATAGACGGGAAACATCGCTAAGGTGCTTGCGCAGTGGTTTGAGTTTCTTTGCCGCGATTTGGCCGAAGAGGGCGACGTGAAAACCGTCACAGAGGGGCTCGAAAACACTGGAAATGATGGATTCTGAATGCTGGTCGTCTTCGCAAAAGTCGAGGACGAGGCTGTAAATCATGGCAGCTGAAAGTATGCAGGGCATTATGAGCATCCTTTGAGGGCTTTTATACGTCGAGAGTAAGTCCTCCGACGGTCATGAGTGGGCCGCCGCTGGGTGGTGCTCGAATAGGGTAGACAGTCGCTCTACAAAGGTTACTGTGGCTTGAGAATGCGCAGGGTATTGACAAGTCTTTACGGCCAGTCTGCGACGCTCGAAGATTTTATCGGACAGTTCGAAGCATGACCGACTGCTGTGCGCATGTACCAGAAGGACGCAGTTTAACTTTGCCGCAAAGATTGGCGCCGGGCCACAGCATAAAACTCTCAATAATTTGAAGGTTTACCTGAGTACCTCCACACGAATCACGCACATTACGACAAATAAACAGGTGCCAATTCATAACGCGGCCACTCAACTATCGTACATAGTAACACCTGCAATAACTATCTGCATAGTAGACATTTCCATCCGCCGACTACCTCACGCGTGGAAAACTGTTGGACGCCCAAAGGAATCCCTAGAAAGGCGCTTTGTGATGGGACGAGCTGGGATGCTCCATACCGGCGTCTCACTGGGCAAAGCCTTGGGCGTGATGGGGGTGAATGGAGCCCTGCCCTTTGTTGCAGCAGGCGTGAGGACTGGCGTGGCCAGCTGCACACGCTTCGCAGGTCGAGCGCTAGCGCTAGGAGTTGCATCGCCAGCCTTGTGCTTCAACGAGGAAGGAAGCGGTGTCGAGGGGGTCTTCATGCACGACACAAGTTTGTTCTGCGTTTATCTAGTTAGACAATAGAGCAAGAGAACACAATGGGAACGTACGGTTGACTCTGCCGCATCACCATGCTTATTCTTCCACCCAGCGAGCTCGATTTCGCAGGCCTTTAGTCCATCCCGAAGTTTGTTGTTCTCTGCCTGAACTTTCCCAGCCGCCCCTTTCCACCCCGAGACCTCCAACTTGAGTTTCTCGATTTCACTCGCCAGCGACTCATCTTGCGCGCGCATGCCGGTTGTACGGGCCTTCAGCGCCTTCACCTGCGCTTCCAGCTCCCTGATGTACTGGCCGTGCCGCTGAAGCTCGGCCACCAGCTGCCGACGCTCCGACCTCAGCTCCCTGTTCTCTGCCTGACTCTTCTTGTCTTGTGCACGGATATCGTGGAGGCGTTCGCGGTATGTCGCAAGTTCTTTGTGCGCACGTGTAAGCTGTGCGCGCAAAGCCTTTTCCTCACCAGACATGACTGAGGGAAAGATGGTTCAGACAGGCGGACACGGCCTATATATATCTTGTCCTAACAAAGGGCCATTATGGATGCAGGGCCGTCACGGGACCGTGTTTGGACTATCACGGGATCTGAAAAAGACCTTTCTTGGAGCGTATATTCCATACAGAAGCTCTTTCACAGGAGGAATAGGAGAATGTAGATACGGCTATGCTACTGTTACAGCCATAAGCATAACCTCTCATGGCGACCCACCCTACGAGGATTCAGAGCGTGTCTTGCTTTCACCGTGTCCTCATATCCGACAGATTAAGATGCAAAACGGTCGTGCAGGGATAAAGTTTATTCCATTCCATAAGTTTAAATATTGTGAGTCCAAGTCCGTACTATCGATGCAACAAAACGTATACAGTAGAAGCACTACGCCAAAGGCCGGATAATTACCGGCAACTGCGAACCCGCCGCCATCTCATTTTTCACATATGGCCTCTGGACAATGCTCGAGAACGACACAATATCCTCATGTTTAACCGCGAGCTCAAAACCGAAGGCACGAAGCAAGGTGAAGACAATCGCCTTCGCTCTGTTCAACCTGTTAGCACGAACGGAAGCACAATATTCAGCCAACGTACTCGACAATAGAGAACCGATATCCAATGCAAGCGCGAGGACCACCCAAGAATGTCATCACGTTGCTCCAGACACCTGGGATGGCGGAAATCTCGGTCGGTGGGGCCTCCCAGCGCTCCGGCTTGAACTCGAGGGCATCCTCTCCCCAAAGTTTGGTGTCAGTGTTCATTGACAGAAGCGAAATCGCGACGAGATCTCCGGCTTGAACTCTAGGCTGAGATGAGTACTTCGCCACTCTACCATACAAGAAGTCACGCACGGAATACCGTCGAGGGCCTCCCCACTACGATCGATGATAGGTTCCGAAAGAGGAAGGATGTCGGCTTTGGTAGCGACGCGCTGAGTGAAGATGACGGGGGCATGGAGGCGCAGAGTTTCTCGAAGGACGCAGTCGAGGTATGGCAAGGCGCTGAGGTCTTCAGCTGACAATGTATCGGTGGGAACTGCTAGTAGCTCCTCGCGCAGCTTCTTCTGGATTTCGGGTTTGCGTGTGAGGGCGTACAGCATCCAGGTTATTGCCGTAGCAGTCGTCTCATGTCCCGCAACAAAGAATGTGGGTACCTCTACTCCCCGTCAGTACACGGGCACGTGAAATGGGTCGTGCCACTCACGAGTGATCACGTCCTTATCCGACAACCGTTGATGTTCAGGAAGATCGGGGGACGTATTGGCCTTGACCAACAACGAGAACATGTCCCTTCCGGTTGTGGAAACCTTGTCGCCCAGTGCAATCAGTGCTTTCGCCTCAGATAGTAAGGTGCTCCCGATGCGATCCATTGTCTTCTGTGCGCCAACTAGGATAGTTGCATTCCTTGAGGGCTGCATAGTATGTATCAGGATGGATAATCCTACGCGCACATTGGACAGGCTTACCAGAAGTCGGAAGATGGGCACAAGGGCCTGGAGCATGCGCAAAGGACCAGCCCCGTTGGCGGAAATGGCGCTGAACGCGACTTGGAGTTCGTTGGTGCCCGCGTTGGCATCCAGAGCGTGGAAATCATATCCAAATCCTACGCGTAGGAAATGAGATCCAAAGCTAAGACACGTAGAAAGGACCCCACCTGCCAAACCAATAATGTCAAGGGCAACGTTGCTCAACCAGTTGACAGAGTTTGATTGATATCCCTCAGGCGAGGAAGCGCAACCTTGTGCCAATATATCTCGAAGCTGCAGGTGTTATTTCGGCTATCCGGCTTCTTCAAAAATCCGAGCCTACCTGGAAAGACTTGTCGAAGAACGTTGGAACAAGCTCCTTCACATACGAATTTCCAAAAGCGGGATTCTGTGTGGACGTCAATAAATCCTACAGCGGATATCCACACTGCTGATGCCCACCATCACACGTCGCTAACAAGGAGTAAGTCGAGATATCTCCGCCATTTCGACTTGTCAACGTACCTGGCGTTTGTGTTCGTCGCCCTCGACTACGAGCACACCGGGACCCACCATCCTGCTTAGAGCGTACCGTTGTCCTTCATGCTTGGGATAGTCTCTGGCGTGATTAAGAAGATGGGCTACGGCCTTGGGGTCCGTAATCATCAGACGTGGTCGCTACAAGCCCGTTAATAACACGTATAAAGATGCTGTATCACATACTCCAAAGAACATTGAGTGTGTAATGGCGCGTCCGTACTGTTTGATCCATCCCGGAGCTGTGGGCTGTTCCACTCAGTAAGTGACTGGCTTCACCGAGATGGACATGAGGCTTACAGCAGCAGTCAACTCTTTCACGTTGCCCCAGATGAAGCTGGGGCTCGGCGGTCCATTGAGCCTCCAAAGCGGATTCGTATAGTTCTTGTACACTGTCCATGCCCCGGCCGCAAGCAGCAAAGCAATGGACAGCCGCGCAGTGTCGTAGAAGGCGGAGGCAAAGTTGCTCATGATGAGCGTGTTGGGGGAAGTTGTGATTCGAGATGGAGGCTCAGAGCATTATATACTCGCAGCAAAGAAGCGCTGATGATTGACGTAGACCGGTCTGGCAATCTTTGGCCATAGCCGATTTCCAACGGCTCTTTGGGAGACGAAATGACGACCGGCAATGCCCTGACTCATCTTTTGTGACCTCTCAACCTGCTCTCAACCGTGCATGCTGGTGGGAGGCTCGGGAGTTGTTCTTGCCGCGCCCATTTAGGAAAGCCTGTTAAGCATTTCTGATGCGTCGATCTTGACCAAACACAAGAATAGTCACTGCGCACTGGCGATGTTCATTAATTCCTGCAGGATCCCAGGGGCTTTTCTCACCGGGGTTGACTGTCGAATGTAGGGTGGCTGCAGCAGTACACTGCACTGAGCCGTGGCGCGAACCAACAGGAGCACATTCATACAGCTGACACGACACATCAGGGGGGAAATATACTAGACGTATAAGTTATAATTGGTACAGATAAAGTGTGTGGTATGGATCGGCTTCTGTGCTCTATGTACAAAGCAGGTAACATTCCCGAGCACCGCAACGCGCTAGCTTCCGGATACAGGTCTGATAATAACAGGAAGTTGTGCAGTGTCCAGGTCAGACGCCAAATATGGCCTCTGCACGACATAGCTTCGTGAGATTATATCCTCATGTCGCACAGCCAGCTCGAACTCAAACGCCCGTACCAGCGTGAACACAATGGCCTTTGTCCTACACCAGTCAGGTCAGAATACACTGCTCCACACTGGCGATGAGAGAATGTGCACTCACTCGGCCAACGAAAACCGATACCCTATACACGCTCGTGCACCCCCAAGGAAGGACATCATATTTCCCCAGACACCAGGAAGGGAAGACACGGCAGTGGGCAAATTCTCCCAGCGCTCTGGCTTGAACTCGTCCGCGTCTTCGCCCCATATTTCTGGGTCGACGTTCATGGCGAGGATGGGTATGGAAATTTGGGTGCCCTTTCCCACAGCGATAGAATCGTGAACGTTGCCCTTCCTATCGGTGATGGGCTTGCTCAGAGGAAGAATGTCGTCCTGAGTTGATATACGAGACGTTGTGGTGACCGGAGAGTGGAGACGCAGGGTCTCGCGTACGACAGCGTCTAGGTATGGAAGGGCATTAAGCTCGTCGAAGCTGGGTGTCGAGGTGGGGACGCTCAACAGCTCGTTGCGGAGCTTCTGCTGGACGTGCGGTGCTCGCGTTAGGGCAAAGAGCATCCAGGCAAGTGCTGTAGCCGTGGTTTCGTGTCCTGCCACAAAGAATGTCGGTATTTCTGCAACCAGGAGTATGTCAGCTTCGTAGTTGACAGCGAGACTGCAACGCACGAGACATAACCTCCTCATCTGACATCCTCTGGTTTTCTGGTACTTCTGGCGATGTGTTCGAGCGTACAAGGAGAGACAACATGTCGCGCGCGTCCCACAATTTCTCGCCTGTTGCACTCTGTATTTGTTTGGCCTCCGCAAGTAGCCTGCCGGCGATGTCATTCATAGTTTTCTTAGCCTTGGTAATCGCCCTTTGCGCCTGTGTGGGCTGTTCGTGTTTTAGTCGTACTTCAAGTGTATAGACAGTTCACGTACGACGAGGCGTAGAAGGGGAACATGGCCTTGAAGAATTCTGAACACTGCAGAACCTGCGCCAAAGATGGTACTGAACGCTTCCTGTAGCTCGTCGTGCTCTGCGTGCGGTTCCATTGCATGGAAATCGTAGTTGAACCCAGCGCGCCCGATGATATCCAAGGTGAGTTTGGAGAGCCATGTCACGGCGTCCGTGCGGTAGATTCCGTCAGACCTAGAGGCGCATTCTTGAGCCCAGATGTCACGAAGCTAGAGGCGTAAATCGGTTAGATGGCCTACGGACATCGTGAAGTAAGTTCTTACTTCAAGGGACTTTTCCATAAAAACGGGGGACAACTCTTTGACATATAGATTGCCGAATGCAGGATTCTTCGAAGGCGTGAGAAAATATTTGCGCGCTCAGTCGTGTAGGATGTTTACCATAATACGACGCTGGATCCAGCCAGATCGTTAGCACCACTGTCCACATGAAGCGTTTGGCAGACACGGACCTGTTTGCGATGCTGCTCGCCTTCTACCACAAGTACCCCAGAGCCCACCATCCGTGTAAGGTGGTACTGCAAGCTCGGCGGTTTCTTGTAGTTAGTCACGTCTTGCAAGATATGGGCAATCGCCTTCGTATCTGAGACGATGAGGCGTTGCTTCTGCGGGGTCGGGAAGTTTAGCGCTTAGCAGGCGCATATTGAAGCAATTTGCATACAGAGAAGAATCCATAGCCAGATACCAGACGTCCGTATTTTCTAACGGCTTGTACTATGAATTTCTGCGTGGTGTTAGTTTCCTGCGACCAGAGGGTGTCGTCGATAGAGCAGAAACTGACCGGGTATCTTATCCGTCCTATGTGTCCAACCAGGATATTCTCTGGAGGCGGTCCGTCGAACATATACGCAACATGGCACCGCCGTCGATGCACTGTCCTCCCTAACCAAAGCACAAAGAATGTCAAGAGAGCAGAACTTAATAACGAGACCATGACAGTGATTGTGAGGAAGCAGGAGTTATCCGGTACTTGTGTCATTGAGGTCGTTATATGCTGTTGTGCCAGGCCATATTGCCGTACATCCGTCCGTCCCTGCGGTTGTCGATTGGGGAGGTATTTCGGGTCTGTTGTGGATATTTTGGGTGTGAGTTATTCAGGGAGTATTGAGCCATCGTAAGATGCTTGAAAAGAGAAGATGTAGCACGACCCAGTCTGTAGTCGTTGTCGAAAGCAGCTAGCCGCCGGAATATCCCGCGGCTATTGCTTGAGTCGATCGTCCACGTGATTGCGCATAATTCAATTGCAAGCGCCGTAGGAATTCATTTTGCCCTCGATGTTGCCTCAGTCGAGCTTATAGCGACGTAGGCCATGACGCAGAGCATCAACTGCAAGATGTGACTTCGGTACAAAGCCGAACAGTGTCCTGCCGCTACTGTGGGACGGTCTCTGAATGTGTTGAAGTCTTACATCCATGGATTTATTTCTGCGTTGAGAACATTAGGAAAGCGTTCCAAATTCAGGGCAACAGAACTGCCGCAAGGTCCGCATATCCCCACCTGGACTAGTACTCTCATTCGGCAACTGCCGTGAGCCTTGGTATAAGAGCAGCCTAAGTGCAGCTCTTCTGTGAGGATTTGGTGAGGGTATATGTGTGAATGCCAAGATATTAATGACAGAAAATTGGCGGTTCTCTGATCTAGAAATGTTCTTCAGAATGTGCAAACACTTGTGGGTGGACAAAAGAGAGGAATGCAAATGTTGTGGGTCACCTGTATATTCTTGAGTAACCATAGTAAGTCTCTGTCCATCAAATACATATAAGTTTTTCCAGAATGTACATAGACTTAAGCTCCCAGTCGTACGTTGCGGTTGAAGCGTTAGTGGCACAACATTGGCACTGGAACCACGCGATATTAGCCTTTTAGACTCACCAGTATCTATACATACACATAGGGTGATCTTAATGGATTAAAACTGTTGCTAACATGACTCTTGCAGCTCGTGGTTCACGTTCAGACTTCAACAGTTCCAAGTGATGCGCCACCCAAGAGGGACGTGATCGGCCGATAACGCACAGGTGATGGCTTGCGAAATAATGATTGTATCTAATCTTGCCGAGCGGCCGATAGCCTCCGGCCGTGTTTGCCGAGCTTCGTGTCCTTAGGATGTTAAAGTCGTTGTTGACGATAAAGTAAAGGATTTATTCTGAGTAAAGTGGAACAGAGCTGTAAGGAGGGTAGGCTACAGTATGTCGTGCACGCGGTGAGTCACCGTGCGTATCAGGATTCAAAGGTGCCCACACAATCATGTACATAATGTCGCAACTACTCACAAGAATCCTCATTACCTCCAGCTCCTCACCAAAATCTATGATGGTAATGTCCCCCAAGAACTCTCTGACATATTGAGGGCAGTCTGCAAGATGGCA